>LBFM01011505.1:0-12789 GCA_000988765.1 Achipteria coleoptrata | reverse complement strand
CCCACATGTAAAAATTTTTTTGGGAACCCCCCTGTCGCGGCCTACCTTGGCCATCACTGATATTCGAGTACATAGAAAAATGTCATTTTTCTGTTTTAACCCAAGTAGTAGACGACCTGAAAGTAAATTGTCGACAGAATATTTCCTCTAAGAATCAAATGAAAAAGCATTAAAAGTTGTTTTCCTTTTAATTTAGTTTATGTTATGTTATGTTATTATCGATTTTTTGCTTTTAGAAAGAATCTTAAATCTTAAGAGAAATGCCATTTTAATCTTTATGTATGTCAGGAATGGACAGATCACAACCTTCGTTGGAATATTTCGGATTACGGAGGAGTAAAGGATCTGAGGATTCCAACCAATAAGATATGGATTCCAGATATTCTAATGTATAACAGGTATGTCTAGCTTTTTATAATGTTTTTTGTGATTAAAATCCTGGGAATTATCTTTAATCAAAATACTATTTTTTTAATTCTAATTCTGAGTCAATGTTTTTGTTTAGTTTTGTTGAAATAAATGTTTTTAACCTGTAATTACAATCTTATCTTTACTTCACTTAATTTCCGGGTCTATTGGAATAAATTAATTAAAATACAGTCTGAGTCTAATATTTAAGTGAAGCCATCGATTAATAAAATAATATATTCTTATAGTGTGAAGGTTCGACTGTATTGCCATTTATTACATGAAATACCTTTTCTTAATTTGTTTTCATTGAATTCATTGATGAATAAGAATATGAGAGGAATAAAAAATGAATTCTTTTATATTTGGATCACAAAAATAGTCGAATATCTCAGTATTTACTCTATAGAACACTACTGTAAGCAATATTCTGATCAACACAACTGAATACAAGGATTTATGTATGAAAAATGTGTACAGAATATCACAAGATATGGCATCTGAGAAGAATATTGACATAAATGTGAAGTTCAAATAAATTCAAAAAATAAAGCCATTTATTTAATGTTTGCCTCATTTGTAGTAATGGTAAAAACCTGAGCGAAATCATTAATTCAGTGAATAACCAAATATTATAATATATTCTTAAGTTTTTTACGACTAAAAATTTTTCTGATATAATAATTTTGGGTCTTTTTTAGAGATATCATATGCCAGATGTCATTGAAAATTATGTAGGATCAATTGTATCTTATTTAGCATAGTTTTTGTGTTGAATTAAGATTTTAATATAAATTATTTTTACTTGTTCATATAGTTAATTGAATTGTTCATTGATAAGTCAAATATTTGTTAACTCATAAAATATAACGACTCATGAATTGAAATAAGTTCTCCAAAAATCAAAATAAATAATTTTTGGTTAATATTTGAGTAAAATTGAAATGATTTAATTAAAAGCTAAAACCAATTCAAACTTATTTAAATAATTTGAATGAAAAACATTTTTGTGTTTTCAATTATTTTAGTGCTGATGAGAAGTTCGACAGCACTTTCCGAACTAATGTTGTTGTTAATAATAACGGCACGTGTCTCTATGTACCGCCCGGAGTGTTCAAAAGCACCTGTCAAATAGATATCACATGGTTTCCATTTGATGACCAAAAATGCGAAATGAAATTTGGGAGCTGGACGTATGACCTGAGCTTATTTTAACATAACTTTTATTGCTTTTATTATACTTTAATTTAAAACTTAATGTTTTGAACAAAATATTTAGACATTATTTTGAGTATTATTTCCCTTTTTGTTAACCAAATTCTAGATTTAAAGAACTCATTGAATAAAATGAATGCAATAAAACTAAAAACTAGTTTATCTGTAGATACGATGGGTTTTCCTTAGATCTGCATCTATCGGGTGATGGCAGCGGAGATTTGACACCCTTTTTACCAAATGGGGAGTGGGTTTTAGTCGGTAGGTATTCATAGTCTTTATGTGATTTTTTCAATACACAATTCCCCGTTTCAGTGAAAATTCATTCTTGTGACCCTTTCTCTGTTAAAAACATTAATATCAAAGCATTATAAAATTATTAATTGATTTGCAATTATATTCAGCCGCTCCGGCAAAGAGGACTCTCCAGTACTATGACTGTTGTCCGGAGCCGTATGTTGACGTCACTTTCATTATTCATATTAAGAGACGAACTCTTTATTATGGCTTCAATTTAATAATTCCGTGCATTATATTGTCTTCAATGACATTATTGGGATTCTCATTACCGCCCGATTCGGGAGAAAAACTTCAATTAGGAGTCACTATATTACTATCAATGACTGTAATTGACATCAAAATATAATTATAGACAACTAATCAAATAATTCAATTAAATTTCAATTAGGTATTTCTGGTCCAATTGGGAAAAATACTTCCAGGTAAGCCAAGCATTTCACATTATTGATCAATGATCATGATAAAAGACAAAATATTTTACTAAAACATCAAAAATCAGTTATAATTTCTGTCATTTAGTTTTTTTCAAATCAATTTTTTATTCAGTCATTAATTTATATATTTTTTATGATTTAATTATCTTTTCTTCACATTTCACACTAAACAGGATTTTTATTCCTCAACTCATTTCTTGAGAAACAAATATTGAGATAAATCATAATTTTTTGTTCCAATTCTTATTTTGATCTCAATTACAATACAACTAATTCTTAATTTAGAAAATAATTTTTATTTATTTAAAAACTAAACAAAAGCCTAATTTCTTGATTTTCAGCCACATCTGAATCGATTTCAATTATAGGTAATTAAATTCTTAACTCATTCTTAAGAGTGATTTATTGAATAAAATTGAATATTGATTTGTATATTAAAATATTTGTGTTCTCAAAACCTATTCAGCCGCATATTTTGCCTCGATTATGGTTATGGTCGCCTTTTCTGTAGTGATGACAGTCGTTGTCCTTAACTTTCATCACAGGACTTATGAAACTCACGAAATGAGTCATATTGTAAATTATGCAAAAATTGATGTCACTATTCATTGAAAGAAATGATGTCTTTATCTTTGATTTAACTAACAGATGAAACTAGTTATGTTGGAATGGTTACCCTGGATTTTGAGGATGGAAAGACATGGAATAAAGCCTCCACGACGTGGAACTGTTCCCCGAAATAAACCAAAAGAATGTAAAGTAAATCATTTGCCCCCAAAAGAGGATAAAGAGTTTGAACTGATTGGCAATTGTCGGACACATTTCGATAATATTCTGAATTTAGACGACGAATGCGACCGAACGGAAACACAACTGACTACAGGACAGAATAGAAAGTGTCAAATAAATGCCTTAACTCATAGAACTAGTAATCATTGCAATTATATAACGGATCAAAACTTTGAGCATAACTACAATCAGCCAATTATTGGCGAAACGGAACTCTTGTCGGCAGAATATTTACCAGAATCACCACCGGTTCAGCCATTTCTTGAACTCAGCACTACTCAACACAAGAGACTTAAAGAAATTATTTTCGAATTAAAATTCATAACAAATCGTATGCGAAGACAGGACGACATCACAGAAGTTATATCTGACTGGAAATTCGCGGCCACTGTTTTGGACAGAATCTGTCTGATTGTGTTCACTTTGTTTACAATACTGTCCACTACTCTGTGCTTACTATCTGCTCCTCAGCTAATGGTTTGAATATCAATCTTTAAAAAATATGAGCCAAATATTGAGAAAATAGTTATCGATCGATGAAAAAGAAGTTCAGAATCAGAGGCTATCAAAACATACTTCAGGAAAGACTTTCTCAGACTTAAGTCGACTTTTCTTATTTATTAAAATTAGATCACATTTTTAGCAATCAATTGTTGAACACTAGATTTATCTTGATCAATTTTTAGAATTATTCATTTTGATCTCCAGTTTAACTTTGGTGTCGTATTTAATAATTAGGAAACACTTTTGCTTTTCGTTCGAATATTTCATATTAATTGAGATTTTATGTAATTTTTCGGATTTAAACACATATTTCAAAATATTTACGATTTTTCAATCAAAGATTATGTTTTAAATAATTTTTTGAAAAATAAATATTATTTAAATGATTGAATAAATGATATTTACGTTCAAATATTTAGAATTAAACTATCGATGGATTGCAAGTCTTTTATCAATTCTGCGCTATTAATGTATTCTTTGTATATCATATGAAATAAAGTGAACATATTTTTTACTATCAATTGTTTAAAACTTATAATCATATCTTAAATAGGGACGTGCAAGGTGAGGGTTATAGCCAAAATACCCCCATAAAGTTGAAAATTTTCCAAAAAGCTTGCTCTTCCCTGATCTTAATGGTTTTGTTTGTCTTAATTTTTGTCTCTATGTCTTGATATTCAGTATCTTTGAAGACAAAAATTGCTTTTTATACAAATTTTTACATAAATACCATTTTGACTGAAAATTACAGTTTCTAAGAATTAAAGGATTTTAGTACTCTTTTTAGACATTAAATGAAATTTAAATTAATTTAATTCAAAGAAGATAGAGATATCAGACTTTGTATTTAAATTATCAAAAGACTCCGTCCAACTAATAATACAGCCTTTTCTTTGGCTATTAATTCAACCCAAATAGCAAATAATTAAATCGGTATTTAAAATAAGTGAGACTTCATATAATATTATACAAAAAATAATAGCCTCGAAAACACTCAAAACTAATCGCATTATTATAATTGAATGCATTGTCTTTTTATCAGGGATTGACAAGCTTTCTCACCTTAGGTGTAGGTGTCAGGGAGGCTATTTTTCGGGTACAAAATAAGGCATTTACCGCTAAATCCAGTTAAATCGAGTTTAAATTTTCCTAAATCCAGTTTCCGTAACCCGAAAAAATTTTCCGGCGCGAGTAACAGAGGGAGATATTTAATAAAATACCCCTCCTTCCTAAATTTTTTCAATCTGGTAGGTTAGGGGGCCTACCAAATCTCANNAAGTGTACCCCTTCTTATATTAATATTAATATTAATACCCCTTTCCTTGCCCATCCCGGCTTTTTATCCAACTTTTAAATTATTCGTCAGATATTTCTTTTGTTGGGTTTAAAACCCAAAAGAAAAATATATTGATTTTTGTTTTATAATCACTTCGAGTGAAGCAAAGAAACAGTGTTTTCACTGAAGAGTTTATTGAGAAAAGTAATCAATTAATTAGACTTAATAATTAAGATTATACATAATGATAGGGGGATCACCTTTTACCAGATGTTGTCATGTATCTAACTCATTAAAAATGCAGAAATGGTTTTGCTTATTTGCTTCGAATATTTAAGTTAGCTTGATTCAATTTTAATATTATTAGATTAACTTATCAAAATGATGGTTTTAGAATTCAACACTTAATTCTTATAATTACTCTGAAATAATTTAGAAATTCTAATGAACTTGCTTCAAAATAATGGTGAAGAAAACACAGTTAATTTAACTCTATATCATTTTTCTATTCAAAAACTATTCTCTCTGTTATTTGAATATTCTATTATATGACGAGAATTAGGGTTATTCAGGTCATAAACGGATCAATAAATATGCACTAGTACAAAGTGTAGGAATTTTATTTTTCATTTTTGAAAGAATTTTATTTCCAACACAAATCCAAAGGTAACTTTGGATATAACCTCATTTTCATTACAAAACATTTCACTTAATTCAGTAATATATGAATGGATTGCATTAAAATAGTTTTTAAAATCCGATAAATCGGTTATAAATCATATGAATTAAGGAATTTCATGTAAAATATGGCACTAATGTTGGCTCTTAATTGAGTGTAAATTTTTTGTCTATTAATAGTCATATTTATAATTGAATTGTTTATTCTAAACACAAGTTTTTGATTCGCTTTTTATTAATAATTGTTTTATCGTAAGTATATAAGGAGACAGTCATTTGAATACTTCTAATAGAAATCAATTGATTAAACAAAATACAACTGAAAGTACGTAAAATAGTTTTCAATATAATATATTAAAGTGAAAATCAATTGAATCTTAATTAAAACGTGAAATTTCTTAATGAAAATAATTGTGTGCTTAAAACAACATTAATGTTATATCTTTTAATTAGTGTTGAAACTAATCAATGAATTAGTTAACCATGTTTTAATAACTCAAAGAATTTCTAAACTTTTATAATAAGAAAAAAGTTGAAATACAATACATAGAAAAATCTGTTTTTTAATTAATATTAATATCGTATGAGTGACACAACATTTGACATTAAGTCATGAAATTTAATTTTTTAGTATTGATTTTCATCTTTCTGTCACTGACTGTGGATTTCAGTTATGTATTGTGTCGGCCATCCATTCATATGACGACCAAAGTTTGTGACTCACGAGAGTTCTTACGTATTTATCAGAGGACATGCATTTTCTATGGCAAAAGGAGGGCACCAGAAATCCATTGGCACAACGGAGAGATCAGAGTTAAAAGTCTGTCATTTAATACTATTTTTCATTAATTGGTTGAATAATTTTATCGTTTATTTCACTTTAAAGGAATGTCAAACGATATAATTGATCCAGCACCAGAGCTAGCAAGAAAATGCTGCGAAGAAGGATGCTCATCCGAATTGATTGCACTTCATTGTAATGGAGATTTTAATTGAAACTTCAATACAATATTTATCAAAGTTATGGATTCTAAACCGATAGAAAACATTTTAAAAATCGACTGAATTATTAGAAATTAATTAAAAACAATGTTTAGTTGTTTACCAAATACTGTGAGATAACCCAATACTTATTAAATATTTGTGTTTCTGTTTAAATAATCGAATAAAGATTTAAATTTCATGACAAGTCTTCATCTATTAATGAATTGATTAAAACATATACAGTTGAACCCTTTAATAAGCCAGTGGGCTGTGCGCCAAATGTCTTGTCCTTAAATCCGGCTTTAGCTTGTCAACGGCTAAATTACATGTAAATTGAGCTTTTGATGCACACAAGCCCCTTGCTTATATTTGGTTTTCATCTAAATCCGTGTCGCCTATTGTCGAGTTCTACTGTATTAAAATTGATTTAATGTAAATTTTTGTATTAAATTTTTAATTAATTCGAATAAAATATTAGGAAATTTAATATTAGTGTAAATACCTCATCAAAAATTAATCAATATTAATTGATCCTGATTTTGTCTAAAAACTACATTTATACTTTATGTTGGAATCAAATTTTCAATTTTTACATTAATAGATATTATTTACATTTAATTGAAAAAATGTGAACGAATTTCACTTTTTTAGTTTTGTTGTCATTTATTATTTTAAACGAAATTTCGAAGGAATTTATGACTCGTTTATCAGAATATTCTGAAAATTTAGACATAAATCTGTCACTATTTTCAACAAAAAAAATTATTTTCATTTAACAAATATTTTATCTCAAACCAAAAACGAAGAATAAAAATATTTTGAATGTCTACAAAATTGATAGGTCAGTGCTATTACAGTCTGGTTTTTTACAGCGGAGTTTAGTGCTGTTCCCTTCAAAGACACACACAAAGAAGATTTGAAGGCAAAAATCAGATGAGTTGTAATTATAATTATAATGGAGTGTAAATTATAGACCAAAACTTACATCAAATATAACGGCTAATTAACAAATAAAAAGTTTTAGCACAGAATGAACCGTAGAGAAGGCGAACCTATCTCTTTCTCTCTTACCATTATAAGAATATATCCATTTATAAGACAGTCATTTTAGTGGGTTTTGTATACACACTCTCCGGAGAATCCAATTATTAGTGTTATTAAAATTTCCACTCTTTTATTCAAATTAAAGTCAATGAAAGGATTCATTCAAAAGAAGATAATAATAATTTGATTGAAATAAAGTTAATAAAGAAATTTTCATTTATGTTCTGCTAATTTAAAAACAAAAAGAAGACATAAAAAAGAATATTATTCTATTGTAGTGTTAAAAAATATATATAGAGTTCCCATTCTCTCAGACCTCTACAGAATAACTGTAATATAATTTAATCTTTTGTGCAAACATTTACTAAATGGACTCAATTACTGGTCTCGCCGTCGGTTCTAAGCATTAAATTTAATCTCTTTTCACATCGTTTTGCGTGAAATTCATTAAAACCTATTTCTTTAAAAAGAAGAAAGTGTTTAATACTGTAAGTCATGAATTGGATACAGAGTTTGGTTATTCTGATATTAATTGGAAAGATATGCAACACTAATATGACAATAACTGTTTGTGATAGCCGTCAATTGCAGAGAGTGCTGCACAGGGCCTGCACTTTCTTCAAGCGAAACAAACACGGATTTCACAGAAAAAAATCGGATCAAAACTTTTTATACAGAATTATGAGTGAGTTTTTCAATAAATTTGACTCTGGCTTTGACTTAATTTTCATTTTCTTAGAAACAAAATGTCATAAAAATAATTTTAATAATAATATTAAAAATGAAATTCTTAGGAATAATAAGAATTAAGAATTTAGAAGAGATTATTATAATCTAAAACCAATGGATTGAAATTAAAATTTTGTTTATTCTTAGAATTGAGTTTAAGCTATAATTCAATTTGAATAATATAAATTCTTAAAGTTTAATCACCCTGATATTAGCTATTTATTAATTACAATTAACTGCATTATTTAATATAGGATTCAATGAATCTGAGGATCTGGCTGTTCAGTGCTGTCAAATTGGATGTCCTCCTCAACTATTCACTCTTCTATGCGATTATATTTGATTTTAATTATCATAATTTCATTGAATATTTTATATGAATTAGCCGTAAATTTTCTAATTTTTTATTCAATAAATTTCTACATAATATAATAAAATACTGAATTTTAAACAAAATAAAAATTGTATTGTTTTAATAAATAAATTAACTAAATAAAAAATATTGAGCATGCATACATTGACCATTATCTCTATTTTCTTGATAAAACACTCGAAAGATAACTAATGCGATAATTTTGTTATAGTATTCAAATATAATTATATAAAACTGTTTGTTTAATTCAATGATAAATCAATTATTCGCGCATTATTTAAATAAGCTAGTACATGCATATTATTAAGAATAATTTAGCATCAGAATAGAAATTATGTTCTAAATAACAAACAAGATCAAATAAATTAAAGAATTTAGTATTAGAAGAATATAAGAGATGGCGCTTAAGAATGTCTTACAATTTAAGTCAATGAAAAAGTTGTTGTTTTAATGTTTTGTTTACTAAATATGGTTATAATGTTTTGAATGCCTTTTTCAGACACTTAACGCCTAACCATTCAGTTCGGTCCCTATCGGCAGCTGTTCTCCAAGTTTTGCTCATAATTTTCATCGATTTTATTCATTTGTTTCGATTCCAACACATTTTCACCACAAGTAAGTCAATTAAAAACCCAAATCAAGGGATTAATTAAGAGTTTAAAAGTTGGACTCATTTTTAAACAATTATTTGTCATTCATTTGTCGCTCCCTTTAAACCATTAAATGTCAAAACAAATGAGTTTTTATCAAATTATAGCAAAAATTAATACTATTTTTAAAAAATTCATTTCTGTTTTAAATGTGATATTTTTAGCTGAAAAATGTCTTCATCTCCGGTACCGTCTCGTCGGGCAGCGACCGCCAGTCCGGCCACTACTCCCACCGCACAGAATGGAAAACCCGAAACATTTCTTGAATATTTGGGAACTTTAGGCCGAAAGAAAAAGATTCGCGAAGGTATCCATCGATCGATAGATCACTCCATTCATATCTATTACATAAAATTTAGGCTAAAGTCGAGCCCTCTTTGAGACCAGAGTTTGGCTCTGAAAATAACCACAATATTAGATAATATATCAAAGACTCCAATAATTGTTAAATAATTTCTAAAAATTAATAGAAATTAGATTTAAAGACAATAATTAACTGATTATTCAAATAATAGTTACAATTGATATCAAAATAATGGTTTGATTTGTCATTAAAGTGGAAGAGGCACAGAATATCCAAGAAGAAGGACGGATAGCAATCGACAGTAACGCACAGCACCCGGTAATCGACGCACTGCCAGAAGAATTTGTCTTAAGTATGGTTTGGATTTTCAAAAATGTCATTCAAATGAAAGAATTAAATAATTTTAAATTAAATTATTAACAAATCGTTTGTTGTTTTTTTGTCAACAAAATTGATATTTACTTAACATTTCACTCAATTATCTTAACATTGAGTGCAATATTAGATCTGTTGTCTGAGAGCTTTAGATAACAGTAATGAATGATTGCTTTACTTATGATGTAACGAATGTAAAGAACAGATGGTTTTCCAACACTATTGACATTAATATCGATTTCAATAATGAGTTTTCAATTTGTATTTGACTTTTCGTCTTTAGACGAATTAGAAGAGCGTTCAATGATTGAGCCTGGTATGATCAACAACCATGACTATCAGGAACTGCTTAAAATTTTGGTCAATTGGATCAATGATGAACTCAGGTATCTATTTATTTATTATCTATTTATTTGGTTTTTATTTCTAATTAAATATTTCATAAAATTTAAATATTTTTAGTGATCAGCGAATTATAGTTAAAGATCTCGAGGAAGACCTCTTTGACGGACAAATTTTGGGTAAACTCATTGAGAAATTGAGTGGACAGAAGTTGGATGTCGTCGAAGTGACTCAGAATGAAGACGGACAGAGGGCTAAACTTAGAACAGTCTTAGATCAGGCAAATAGACTGCTTGGCATTCAGGCCAAGTGGGGAACAGTTAAGTGGACTGTCGAAGGTATGCGTGACTCAAACCGCTTGACATTTGTTTTAGTATTACATAAATGTTATTAAATATTTGTTTTTAAAGGTATTCACAATAAAAATATGGTTCAAATAATTCATTTATTGGTGGCACTGATCCGTCACTACAGGGCACCCATACGTCTGCCTCAAAATGTTGTCGTAAATCTGGTTGTCGTTCAGGTATTTCTCATTGAAATTAAATTTTGTTTAAATATAATTAAACAAAAAAACTGAATAATTATTACCAGAAACGAGAGGGACATTTGCACACCAGTACTGTTACTGAACAGTTGACCGGTTCCTACGATGAACTGGGAATGCGAATTGAGCCCAGGGATGCGTTTGACACGCTGTTTGACCATGCTCCCGATAAACTTCAAATTGTGAAGCGATCTCTCGTCAACTTTGTTAACAAACATTTGAATAAAGTTAATATCGAATGTTATGGCGGTTCCACTGGTGTTGACTTAGACCCCAACCAATTCAGTGATGGACTGCTGTTGACTTTCCTAATGGGACAGTTGGACGGATACTTTGTTCCGTTGGGCAATATATTCACTACTGCTGTGGACCCCGTACTCGAGGCCACCACTAATAAAGAGACAGCTATTCAACCGGACAACTATGTGGAGAGCTCTCCAATCAATAAACTCCATAACGTTAACGTCGCCTTTCAATTAATGGAAGACTCAGGCATTCAGGTCAGGACTCACACTAATGTTTTCTCCGAAAATCTTTTACAATAATTTCAATTTCAGGTCAAACAGAAAGTCAGAGCCGAAGACATCGTAAACGCGGACTTAAAGTCTACTCTTAGAGTGCTTTATATGATTTTTACTAAATATAAACACATCTAAACTCATACTATCGTCAAATGAGTGGCAATTATTAATTGAAATTATATTTTGTGTTCAATTTTATCGGCAATTATTTAATATAATTTTTTAGATAACATTTAATTCATTAAAAAAGAGAACTATTTGTAAATAATCGAAACAAACGAATGATTAACTTATTATTAATTACTAAAAAATTATATAACAATTTATTTACAAAATTATTATTAGTTTTATTTCTCAAACATTCGATTGATTTTTATTTTAAAATTAAGGACTAATTTAACCAATTTTTGTGCTTTAAATTTGAAAAAATATATTTCAAAAAAATAAATACATTTTCTCTAAAATAGAGCCAATACTTTATTTGTCAATTGGGGTCAGACTTATTGTTCTGTTATTGTCTTCAATGAGATATACGAGTCGTTCACATCTGATGATACTCTTAATTGAATTTTAATTGAACTCTGAGTTAAGTTTTGGCCAAAGGTTTTAGTATTTCCACAAAAAAAGGTTTAATGATTTTTTTGTGAAAATATTCATAAAATGGATTACAAAGAAGACAATTGTATTTAAAGTGAATTAAATTGAATTTAATATTATATTTTTAGTATTGATCTGAAAATTATTGATTAATCTATTGAAGGATATATTGATTCTTAGAGAATCATTAAAGAAATAAAGAGATGTTTATAAGTCTATAAATCAATTTTATTGAATAATTAATTATATAATTATTAAATATTATTAACGAAAGTAAGAAAACGTTTTTAGAAAAGTTGTGATGACTTTCTGGTTATAAAATAATCGTTAAAATGTGACAACTTTTCTATTTCTAATTCTGTTATATAATCTGTTTATATGACTGATTGATTGTATGTGTGTTTCTTAATTGATTGCAAGGCGTTAGAACTGTTTAATAAATTAATTTTAGACTAAATGAGGACTGGTATCAAGTTTTAGAAAAACAAAAAGAGATTTTGTTTTGAGGATATGAATGGAAAATAAATGTCAAATGAATTTAATTTCTAAAAAGAAAAGATAACTAAATTAAAATAAGAAAAGACAGAATGAAGTGCTGTTCTCAAAATTGGAGAACTCAGAAGAGTGTTGCCAACACTACAGGAATCTTGATTTTCAAGGAATTGGACCTTTTCTCTAGATTTGAATTTTGCATGGTAATGCAAATTCAATGCAAGTAA
>LBFM01011483.1:23180-38334 GCA_000988765.1 Achipteria coleoptrata | reverse complement strand
CCCCCCCCCCCCTGGAGTCGATGAGCTTGGCCATGTCTGGTTAAATTATAAGTTTTTTATTAACAAAAACCCTGAATAATGAACTTAATAGAGACTTGTTTTTTATTATCAAAGGGTTAATATACAGCCAACATATAAACAGCTGATAATAATTATATAATTTTACCTTCAATTCTAGCTGGGTTATAAATGGAATTTTCAAATGAAACCTATACCAATTATTTATTTGTTAATCATGTTTTAAAAAAAATAAGAGTTTGAAAATCAACATGCTATTTTTTAAGATACATCAATTTGTGTAGGTTAAGTAAAAAACAGCAAAAAATCTACAAATCATTTTGTAAGTTAAAAAGTACATGGCATATTTAAAAATAAACTTGTAGATAATTCAAAATAGAAAAAGCAATTTCTATGCTTTTTAATTAAATCAATAACTTAAGCGCTGTTACTCTTACTCTTCAATTTGTGGCACTAAAGCAATATAATTTAGATTGGTTAAATGGATATTAAACAAGCAACATTTAGCTAGAATTTCAATTCTGGATTCGATGTAAAAGATATAGATTTGAAAATTGATTAGAATTTGTGAAAAATGTGACGAATTGTTAGATGTTTTTTGTTTACTGTATTTTTGGAAATCTATATAATTCTGAGTATAACTGCAATGGTTTGTAATGCAATTTCATAGTCCTGTCCCATGTTTTAACCGATTTAAATTCAAACCATACCCTTATAAATAAAAGAGAGAACCGCACAAATTATTATGAAATGGACGGTGAAGTGATGTTCCGGTGAGATACGCCAATTTGTGGGCGTACTGACAGGGGGCCGGAACTCTAATTGTGCCCTTAATTTAAAGACAAATTAAATACTGTTTTCAAATAATCACTTGACTTACGATCCAATTGTAGTAAAGATGACATAACTTGAAGGCCAACTGTTGATGTCGTTGTGGCGCCCATTTGGTGTCGTCTTTAATTATGTTATACATCGTTGGAGTGACTGTCCCCTGACGTACCGATTGACTTATCAAATAGAAATCGTATCTCTCGTCGCGAGTCACTACTGAGTCGACAACCGTTCCCGGAATCGGATTATTGTATTGATTGTTAGCCACTCTCTGAAAGAATCGAGTGTTGATCCGTTTGGTGACAATTATAAAACATAATTTAATGGGAAGGGTAGGGAATAGCGATTTGATGGCGGCTTCAATCTGTTTGAGTTCGAAACTATACACATAATCGATATCGCCTTCACTAACGCCGTCCCTATATATGACAATCACTTGTGGAGGCATTTTGTTTAAATCGAAGTAACGCTTTAAACCCGCTTTCAATTCAATACAAATTAATTAAAAAATATATAACTTTTTAATTGATTTGTGTCTTACACTGAAAATTTCCCCTAAAATTGTTCGACAATTCTTCGCGATTCTTATGGGGAGAAACACAAGAATACCATTTCGTGAGAGTGGGGTTTGTGCTGCAAACGAAAGCCCCGATAGCCCGTTCCCGTTGAGCACTGTCTCGATGGACATCAAATCCAACGACCATTAAATTCTTTGGCTTTTATTTAAAAGGAAATTAATTTCTTTCAAATTTTAAAAACATTTGAAAACGTACCGGAATATCAAGACTCCAGGGCTCGGCGTCCAGTTTACACGCCATTTGAATACCTATTTTAGTGCAAACAGACATCAATTGGTTTCTCTTAGTGAGAGTTCGGGAGACCACAAGTTGTGATGCCATCGGATGTTCGCAGCAAAAGATTTTTTTGATGGCGTCGTAACGATCCTTATTATTGTTGGGAAGGATTGCAACTATAATCTGAACGCTCGGCGGCACTAATTTGGACGCCTCCACAAAAGTAGACGTCCGATCGTTTTCTATTATTCGGATTTGTGGCGGACTTAATGTCACTCCCATTGGTTGACAGACTTTGTTTAAAGTCTGTGCGAAATCATCGACAATATTTTGATCCCTTTTGGAGGCAATTATTACCCAATTTTTGATATTAACCGAAACAAACATTTGTTTTCCTCGAATCTCTTTACTGAATTCACCGGAACTCTGATCCCAAGGCTTTGCAGTCCTTATTGTCTGGTTGTGAGTGAGAACAGGTTCACAGTCCAGAACTCGTGCTCTGACTGATACCAGATTTCTATCGAATTGGAGACCCCATCGATTCATGTCTTGTCTGATCTCTTGATTACTATTCAAAGATGTGATGAATCGCTCCAAATGAGTGATTCTATTGTTTGGGTTTTCTTGTGTTATTTGAGTCAATTCTTTTCGGACGGAAAAATCGTTGGCCATTGAGTCGGAAATGCCGGTCATATTACACAACTCCGGCACCAGAAGTATTTGTGTTGGAAGACCTGCTCTTTGCTCTCGAAGACTAGGAATCGCTACCAGCAATGGTTGTGTCAGATCTGTAATCGTAATATTGTATTGTTGTCTGTAATAATCAACAAATGAAATGGTTGTTCCCTTTTTGTCGAATGTAGTCCTCGGGTTCTTATCAAAAGCGATGTCATCCACTTTATATGTCTTATTATTATAACTCGTGATTACTATACTTCCCGTCAGTTCTTTTCGAGAGTTAACATTAAAGCTATTCGAGTCCTTTCTGTAAATTTGACGCAAGTTTTCCAAAACAGTGTCCGTTCGTATTATCTTATGTATAGTGTCTGCGACCATAAGAATCCTTCCGCCGTCGTGTCTATTAATTGCAGTCAACAATCCCTGTAATACCTCCAACCGATGCTGCGGTAAATTATGTCTTATATTAGGATTGAAAAAATATCTTCCGATTTGATTCCATTGCAATAAAAGGAAGTTTTTCCTCATTTGAGTGTTGTATAGTCTGAACATTTCGTTATGACCCCAACCTATCTCTCCCACGCGTCTGATCCTAATCCTGACCTGAGTTTGATCCACAGTTCGCGTCGCAAAGAAATTAGTTTCTTCTGAAGGCAAAAGTACTGTTGACTTAATGTTAGACATCCCGTCAAACATCAAACGGTCGTTAAACGCCTCCCGAACCGATTGATTATAAAGAAGTCCTTTTCGTACGATTCGTGAATCGATTTCTGGTTCAAAGTCTATGTGATAGTCATAAATGACTGCATTTTCTGGAGTTCTTAATTCAAAATAATTGGATAACACGTCAACAGTTCTTCCACCCGTTCCCTCTTTTGTTGGCAAACCAACCGGTCGTGTATTAATCGGCGGACCCTTAGCTCTATAACCAGCTCTTCCTCTCATTGCCGCGCCGTTCCCTTTATTTTAATTAAGATTTATTACTGAATCTAATTATAAATCTTAATATAATATCAAACCATTTCCTCTGCCATTATTGCCGTTATCAGAGTTGTCACCCCCCGTACCCAAAGCGGGTATAGAGTGTGCAGTGGAGGGTGACATTTGAGGCACTGCCTGCTGAAGATGTCTTACATTGAAGGCTGAATCATCTTCGGGAGAATCAATAGGCGAGGCTTTTCCACGAGCTCTGCCTCGAGATCTGCCCTTATCTGCCATTTATCTCTCTATTACTATATTTTAAAAATCATTTCATTTCAGTTTAAAGTGACTTAAATTAAGAATAGCTTCTGATTGAGACTAATGTTTAAAATAGATTTAATAGATCTCACATTCATTACTCTAATGCAAAATCATATGTAAATATTGACATTATCTCACATTTACTATAAATTTGTTTTTATAATCTTTTAAATCATATAATTTTAGCTTAAAATTTGATAACCAATTGATTGCAGTCATTCTAATACTTACGTTTCAAATAAAATTTTACTTAAAATACAATTTATATTAATTTTAAACTTTTATAAAAATTAATTATTACTTTTGTTTTCAACTTTTAAAGATATTTTATTAGAAATGAGTGACATCTATGAGATCTTTCATCAAAAATTACAGAATCGTAAGAATAGTTTTGAACTTCAATTCTTAAGATACCCATAAAATAAATATCATATAAAATATGATTTATTATAAAACCAAAACCAATCGTATATTCGGTTTTAAGTATTTGTTGGACATTTCAAAACGAAAGATTATTTTTTTTAAATCAAAGCATTTTGTCAAATATCTAATAAAGTATTAGAGAATAAATTGATAACTATATTGATATATATAATGAAAATTCAATTTATATCTCCCAATAAATACCTCAATCAATGGTTTCTTTTTTCTTTTTGGATCTTTCAATTGAATGAATGAAATTTTGCTCAAATCTATTGCAAACATCTAAACTCATTTGAATCTCAAACTAAAAATTATCGGTTCAATGAATGAATACAGAAATTCATTGAAGAGTACATACACTCTGCGGTAGGTTTTGTTCTCTATTGCAAAAGACTAAAATCTTAAATCCAATAAACTATTAGTTTTCAATTTTTTTTTTATTTAAAAGTTTTTATTAATACTTTTATTTTTTGAGAATTCAGTGTAAATGAAAATAATCTAGCCAAAACATGTTTTTAAATGTCTTTATTTGATATTCTTTTGTAAAATATTATTAAATACTTCCTTAAAGAAACTTATTTTGATTTACATAAGACTAATGATAGGGTAATATTTTATAAATATATTGGTTTAAGATTGAAAAATCTACACTATATTTACCGGTTTTAAATTAAAGCAGACCTAACGATGTATAGACCAACAAAAATTCTTTCCAAAATTAGTCGAAACTTTATAAATAATAGTCATAATTCAGAAGAAATTGTATCATAATATTAGTTCAATTCATAATCAATATGTTAATATCGAAGAGAACAGTCTGTGACATGTCTTGAGTCGATTGCAAAGTATTTCCGCCGCAAAGAAGTCTTCTCAATGAGAGATAGTTATGAAGAGATACTTTCACTCTATATGTAAGCGAATTATTATTATCCAAAAAACAAACTACTCTTCACATAACATATTCACAAATGAAGATCTATATGTACTCACACTTTATGCCTCTGAGTATTATGTGATCTGAAAATTCTTTGAATGCCATAAATTGACATTTTTCACAATCAGTGCCTTATTTTAAGAATATATTCGTCGCCTTTTTCTCCTCAAAGGAAATATGTTTTTTGATTATTTAGTGATGAATATTGAGAACAATATTCAATTCAAAAATATTATATTTTGCAAATGAATTAATCAAAATATTATATTATATATAAAATTTTTGTCAATTATTTATCAGTCAGTCCTTAAATAAGTTTTAATTAAATTTTATTTAAATATGAATTCTATAGTTTTGATTAAAATTTAATTAATATATTAATATTAAATTCATTAATAATTAAGTATTAAAATAGGAGTTATAATAACTTAAGGATTTTGTTATTTATAAAATGAATAATTTTTCAATTTTAACATTTTATTAAAGAAAAACGTACCAGGATAATTGTTCACTCAGTGAGCTATACTTGAGATTTATTGTAATTGAATACTAAGATAATCTTTAAACTAAGACCAAGACCAAATAAAGTCAATTTCATTATTAATTTCGCTTTTATTTAGTAAATATTTGACAATAATAATAATTATTTGGAACAAACTGTTGACAAAAGAGTCAATTTTAAAGATTCCTATTATTTATAATCCAAACGATAAAGAATTTCAATGAAATAACAGTTAGTCTACAAAATCAGTTCCAAACGACAAACGATTGGATTTACTTCTTATTCAAGACTCAAACGAAGAATTATCGGTTCAATGAATGAGAACAGCTATTCATTGATCACTTTATAGACTCTGCGGTAGGTTTTGTGCCTCAAAAGACAAAAATCTTCGATAGAATCACTTCTTAGTTCAAATGAACAGAGTTTTCATAAGATATGTATAAATAAAATTAGACTCAATCAAAATGACTCTATATTTTTGTTTGTTATTGAAATTCAATCAAAATATGAGTCAAATCTGGTGGACAGCATCCAAATCAAACATCCTTTTGGTATATCTAAAAATCTCATTTAATTGCATTCTTTTAAATTAGAAAACTATGTATTTAGTGAAAGCCCGGAGTTTTGCTTCAGTTCACAATCACTTTAACTTAATCTAAAATTCTCTCTAAAACTTAAGTCATTTTAACGGATAGAGTCTCGAAAGCGACACATATTTTGAGAAGAAAACGTCTTCTCATATCTGTTACCTCTTTATCTGAAAACTAAATCTTAGAGAAAACAAGTGAAAAATATTCAACTTATTAACTAAATTATACTCTGAGTCTCAGATTACAAGTCAGTCACTCAAAAGTTTTAATAAAAATAAATTAATCAAATTATAGCATTGAAACAATAAAATTGAAAAATTAATTTAATTTAATAATAAGATTAACATAATGTCAGAGCCAGACATCAATAATATTCTAATCTTAAAACTGATTGAAAGTCAAATTATAATTAACTTTTAAAAACTTTTCAATTATTTGAAATAAAGTATTAAAAAGTTATTATCATTTAATTAGATATCAATATTTAGTCTTATAATTTTATAATTTATATTTATCCTAGAGTCTAGGACATAAACTAACCTTACTCACAAATAACAGATAAAGAATTGAGCGATCGGTGACGACGTGAATCTTTTGAACAGTACTTCCGCCGCAAAGAACTCTTCTGAATGAGTGAAAATGAGTGAACTCTTGTGAACATAAGTTTAAAAGAGATATTCACTCTATATTTAAGGAGAATATTATGCAAAAAACAAACTACTCTTCACATAACATATTCACAAATAAAGATCTATATGTTTGCTAACACTTTATACTTCTGAGTATATCTTTAAAATTCTTTAAATGCCATAATTTGACATTTTTTCAAAAAACTATATCTCAGAGAAGCGTCTCTTTCGGAACGGCATAAAAGTTCACTAAAATACTATTTAAAATTCTTCGATTTGAATGATTTTTATATAATTAAAAGCGAGAAGAGTTTGTTTATTTCATTCAAATCAATTCATGTCTGGTATTATATATTGAAAATCAATCAAATTTATAGTTTTTAAGATGTTTGTGCGGTTCAATTAATTTCCTGTTCTTATTTGATGTCTATTTTAATGAAAATATAATGTTTGATATATTTTCAACCCATAAACTCTTAATTGATATGAATTATTGTCAATTTTATGAATTAATTCAAATGATAACTGAAAAAAACTTATCAAACAATTTAAAGATTTATGTCATTTATATTAAAATTAGAAATAAAAATAAATTACAAGAATTAAGAGACAAAAAGTGAATAATTAGAATAAAAGGCATTTTCTGATCAAAAAAAACATTTTGGGCCATCGTTTGCCAAAATGGTTTGGTGAATGTCGGGCGTTATGCCAGTCCTTTGTCGTATGTAAGTACAGAAGGAGAATGTGATGCGATATTTGACGTTCAGTTTCTGTATTCTGACTTTTCTCAAATGTTAGGTTCGTTCGCTCAGTCAGTTCCAGAACGGGTATAATCAGTAGCCATGCGATTGAATCCAACCATTGTATGAGACATTTCATCATTTCATTGCTTATGTTTTAATCATTGGGCCATTTGAGACACAGCACAACAAATATAGTGATGAACACAAGCCTTATGATGAGTAAACGAATTGTCGACTCAATAATAAGCGAATAACAGAACCGAAACTTTATTTTCACAACAAATTTAACGCAAATTTAACAAAGATATCAATCTTACAATTTTCTTATGTAATCCAATGTTATTTGTTTTCTGTTATTCTATGACACAATTTCTTCACTTTTCTATTGATTTAAAGCAAATGTTTACATTAAGAAAATAATCAATTTTCTCAAAAATGGTAAATTTTACGCATTTTTTATTCAGACATAATTCAGACATAAATAGGACTCGTTTTTAGACTAAACCCCAAATAAGTTATAAGTTTTTCTATTCTTTTTAATTTCAAACCCATTTGTTTTATAATTGGATTTAAAAATCGATATTTTTGACAATATATTGAGTAAAGTTAAAGAGAAGGGATTAAACAATCTTAGGCTTTATTATAAAGAATCGGTTGTCCTAATGTTAAGGTCACACTCCTTTAGAAAGAAATCTGAGACTATAGGCACTTATAAGTTGTTTTGATGATTAACTGCTCGAAACTATCGCTTATATGTCTATTGAAGAAAAGCACAGAATTACTGAATTTGACACTTTTTCAATCTCTCTCTCTCTCTCTCTCTCTCTCTCTCTCTCTCTCTCTCTCTNNNTCTCTCTCTCTCTCTCTCTCTCTCTCTCGAAAACATATTAAGCCTCTTATGAGGCATCGGTTCCATAATCATAATCATCATCAGTAAAGCACAGACAGTCAGTCATATGAGGGGAAGGGAGAGAATAAGCAAAAATGTATCTAATTTTGTTCGTCAAATATGGCCAAAGAATATGAAACTGTCGTCTTATTTGATCTGTTCCGCCGAAGAATGATCGATACACGCCTTCGCCTTTGGCAGCAGTTGTCCGACATCGGCGCCAACGGCACACATATAGAGTAAAGATAAAGAGAGAGCGCACATATTTTTTCGGGAAAACGTGAATAATCATTAAACATCAGATGTTGTGTTACATCTAATTATTGGTGGTCTCTGTTTGAGTCCATATGTTTTGTCAACTCTTAATGTTTTTCATGTTTTATATTCTTTTCAGAAGTAATGCAATTCTTTTACACAATTATAGGATATTTTCGTAAAGATATGAATATATAATTTAAAGCAAATTATTTGTTACATAAGTGCGTGATATACGTGACCTTAAATTTATTACTAAAACAAATATTCATAAGAACTGATTCATTGCTTTTATTCTCGTATTTAATTCTAATTCATTCAAAAAAACAAATAATAGCAGAGAATTGTACACAAAATTCTAAACCAAAGCGTCAAACTGTCTGCTCTTAAATATATTAAACATATTTCATTACTGTTAAAGACATATCAAGGTACTTTGAAATCATTAGAATTTTATTTTAAATAATACCATTTCATTATTGGACTTTGAGTTCATATCAGACAATATCCAAATCGATTTCATTTATTACTAAATAGTCTACTATTTATGATATTCACCGGATGTGTTCAAACAAATTACACTAAATTATTATTTCAATCTGATTTTATAGCTAATTGTAATCTTGATGATGTTTTCATGTTTAATGCTTTTTATAAGAAGAGTTGCGACTAATAAATCATTGGTCATAATAGCAGTCATGCATTACAACCAAGTTTTTATAAAATGAGAAAAAACTCATTCATTTCTCATTCATTCTCTAATCTCAAGAATGACTGTATCTTAAACTAAATTCAAGAAAAGCAGACATTTTCTCAACTTTTATAGTTTCGCGAAATATTATATTCGGAAGTCTCTGTCATTTTTTCATTCACAGTAAAAATCTCTTCACTTTTGGATTCGGTTCAGGCTTTAGAGGTACTAATTATGTGTGTGTCTCGTTTTAAATCATCCGAATAAACATTAACTTTATTTTAAAAGTTGTTCTCTTCTAATATTTACTCCGACAGCAAAAAATGTTGTATCACTCAATTGGTTATTAAAATTTCAATTTTTATAAAATAAGATTTTCAAAGAAAAATGAATGAATGAAAAACAAGTTTTAATCTGATTTATGTTTATTGTATTTTAGAGAATTACCTCCATTTATATAAACCTCTATTTAATAATAATACAAATATTTATTTCAGAGAAGAAATGTTATCTATTAAATCTGTTATCTATTAAAAATTATCTGTTAAATATTAATCTTAGAAAATGTTATTTCAATTTAATAGAATATTTTGTTGACTTTCTTAAGACATCAAAAGAATATTCTGAATAAATGCAAAAAACTTATGTTTTAAAACTAAAACTTTCAATGAAACAGATCTTTGAATGTGAGTCTAAAATATATTTCAAAAGAAAGCCTCTGTTTTCACGAGAAAGTTATATATGGAATAAAGTAATGCGAGTTTTGACTAATTCAACAAAATTTCTTTAAAGTACTGTCTTTTAGACTGAAAGAAGAGATAAATGTTTTTGAAGTGTTTTGAAAAATTTCGAATTCATTGTAATAAAAAAATAGAAAAACTTTTGACACAATCCTCACAAATGCTTGAATTTTGGAGTAAAGAAATTGAATAACAAGAAGACTGGGATGAGAGGAGAGCAGCTGCCAACGCATCACTTTGTTATGTGCGGACTGACTAATACAAGCGCTGAGAATTTCAAAGTGATAACCAAGAGACGGGTATAACCAAAATATTGTGGATCGAGATATCTTCCTTTTAGTGTATTCCCCTTTAAGTTGGATATCTTGGCCACCATTAGATGTAAAGGCATTCACTACTGTTTGTAAATTATTCTGAAAGCCTGACAACAGAACACAAATTTTTGGCCCAAAACAGTCAGAATACAGGAATGAATGATAAAATAAATGATATCTCAGATGCCATTAACTCAGAGATGGCCAACAATTTCTAATTCTATATCAGTTTTTTAAAATTAGAAGCAAATAAAAACTCACTTTAAATTCCAATGAATCCAATTTTTAATTTAATAACAAAATTAATTAAATTAAACAATAATTAAATATATAACTTAATTGATTCATGCAATTATTCATAAATAAGTTCATTTTCATTCATTTTCCCCCAAATAATTTATTTTGTAATCGATTTCACAAAACATATTTGAATTATGAATAAAATAAATAATTCTAAACAACTGTTCATTGGTTTGAGTCAAACTTTGAGATAAATGAATCAAATTTTAATTTAAAGTCATAATGAAAATCCTTTTTCACTCATTTTGCACGTCATTCACTCACTCATTGAGTCAATCACTTAAGTCTAGACTTTTCTCTCCTCCAGAACCCTAACTTAGAGAACACAATCCAATGTGAGTGCTATCGTTTAACTCTTCAAACAATAATCACAAAACCTATTCATTTAAAACTTTTTTAAATCGAGAATTTGATATTCATTTTCACTAAAAAACATCTTTTATTTTAGTGATTAAAGTTTACTGAAAATAAGACATTCAACTCTTTTGAAGGTAAGAGTATTTATTTAATAAAAAATTGAGCAAAAATTAGAATAAATAATTTGAGAGAATAATGTGAATAAAGTAAAATAGAAAACAAATCCATTTGTTTGGTCTGTTTTTCTATTTACTATTCAATTATGTTATGATTATTATTGCGGTTTAAATGCAAAGAATATTTTCATAAAAGTCTATATAATTGGGCGCTTCCCTTATGTATGCCATAAAGACTTTTAACAACAAGTTCTGTATTTTCAGTGAAATTTCTTTGGTATATCTAATAGAAGTCAACCATTCCTCTCGACACCAATTGGTAGCGAATCGCATCAGTAGGTGGGGATTAAGCACTGAGTTTTGAGATGAACAAACATAAGCACAGGCACTGGCAATGGTCCATACTTTTAATATCAGGCGTATTCGGCACTACTCTGTCATGAATTGAAAAGAATGTTTGCTTTTCTTCATTTCTCCAAATGTTTTGATTGAATCAGTTGTGGATCTGTTCTGAGTCGAAGAAATGTTAGCAATGATGACAACAATGGGTGAGTGATTCTCAATGATTATATCCTCTCTCAATCAATCGTTTACCTATAATTAACTTTAAAATAATAATAAAAATGGACAAGCTCTATTATCTACGGTTAAAATAATAACTCATTAATTCAGTTCATTTGATCCAATTTTTATGATTACATATTTTTAAGTATTTTTCATATCTTTATATTTCATTCAATTAATCGTAAGAAACATCTAAACAATAAAATGATCTTGAACAATAGGAACAAAGCAAAACAAAAGAGTTAATTCTTATGAATATCTAGCAATTATTTGTATTATGTTTTCAATTCAAAGTTAAGTACTCATAGTTTTTCGAAAATACAATGAAATTAAAAATCAAATGATTTATTGGATTATTTAATATAAAGAAAGTGTTGGGAAAAGAGTTTTAATTGAATTTATTGCTTATTTAAAGTGTTATTTCAATTAACAGATTCTCAGGGATACGGAGAAGTTAATCAATTGGGAGGCGTTTTTGTCAACGGGAGGCCTCTGCCTAATGCTATTAGATTACGAATTGTCGAATTGGCACAATTGGGTGTCCGTCCGTGTGATATAAGCAGACAATTGCGTGTATCCCATGGATGTGTCTCAAAAATACTGGCCCGTTATCATGAGACGGGTTCAATACTTCCCGGAGCTATTGGTGGAAGTAAACCCAGAGTTACCACACCTAAAGTGAGCGCATCATTTGTTTTCCTGCTGTGCCTTAAATGCTTTATAATTCTTAACTTTTGAGCACAACTTTATCTTTCATACAGTTTTAGTGCTTTTAGTAGAACTCAGAGGCCATTCAATATCTCTGTCTATAAGTTATCACTTCTCTGACTCCTAATTAGCGAATCTGTGATTCTTTTATTTTTATTATATCACTCCTAATATATGTCATTTGAATTGATTTACAATTGTTACCTTGTTTGATATCTGAATGAATATCCTAGCTGATTATGTATTCGACTTAATCACAATCAAAATCATTTAAATATCGAACATATTTTCAATTATAACGAAATATTCAGATATTCTTTCTTTAATTTAATTTTTAATGAATTGACTGAATTTCAGGTCGTTTCATATATTAGAGAACTAAAACAAAAAGATCCTGGTATATTTGCATGGGAAATAAGGGATAGACTCTTACAGGATGGTGTGTGCGATAAATATAATGTGCCGTCTGTTAGCAGTATTAGGTATTTAAGCCCAACATTGATATCAAATTCTAATTTATAAATATTTGGCCAAAAGTCGAATATTACGCAATAAGATAGGAATGGCTACTTCTTCGTCCCCTACATCGATGTCACACTTACACCATCACCACAACCATCACTCACATCATCAGTCATCTCATCCACAAATAAGTTATTCAATTGATAGTAAGGATAATGTGAAGGCACATCCAGCATCTTTATACAATCCAATCTATGCCACCTATCCCTGTGCTGGAGGGACTACGAGTATTCCTGTGCCACACAATCCATTGGTTCCTACTTCACCACAATTGACAGTTTCTGGACCGACATTTCACGGTATGCGTCAAATAATATAATAATGTTTAGAATTACTTATCATTCAATTTAAAAACATTTAGTCTATAGTTTTAAATAGTTTTGAGATATAATTCAGATATTAATTCGATAGCAATCAATAAAAATAAATTATATTTTAAAGGAATAACACTAAGAATCGAATGATATTCTAATGAATATGTATTGGGTTTCACGTATTCATGACTTATTGCACAAAATATATCCTATAATAACAAGAGATTCAAATTATTGTATACAACAAACTATGGATACCTTTAAGTACCGATACCTTTAACTAATCATTAGCTTTAACTAAACCTTAAAACCAAATCCTATAGACGTAATGTTAAATCTCATGGATAACTTTAACTAATCGATACCTTTAATCAATTTCTCAAACCAATCTTGTTAAAGCTAATGATGGTTTGCTGTATTTATGTCTCAATCAGTGCTAAGAGTTTGAAATTCATTTAAATTATAATTTAATGGAATAAAAACAGAATGAAATCAAATAATTTTCATAATAATTAGATTTCTTGAAATTAGTTCTCATATTTGAATGATTTTTATTGAGTTTTGTCTCAAAACAATTTCAAATAACTTTAAACAAAGAATATAAGAATTTAACGAATCGTTTGCATTGCTATTGAAATGTGAAGGAATGACTGCAAAGTCTATTTCTCCGGTGAGCCCAACAGCAGCTGCAATGAGAGCTGGTTGTTGGCCGTCCTCTCATACCGTTAACGACCTCTTGACCGGTCATCCGCCTGGTGTAGCGTTTCGTCAGCCGTCTAATACGCCAACCACTCCGAGTGTAGGAGCAGTGAGCTGTGCGGCGCCGGTTCACCAAATAGGGCAGTCAGCTCCTATGCACCCGAACGCAGCAGATCACAATGGAATGGCTGCAGCCATGGCTCAGGCACAGTATATGCAAAATTATTACGTTCAGGCAATGATTCACCACCGCTTCCAAACACCAGATCCGACCTCATCTGCGATGTCACCCATAATGTCTCCGCACAGCCTTACATAACGACAACTCTTTTTATTTAATATTTCATATTTAATGATTCTTTTTTACAATAAGTCAATCCATACTAAAGCATTCGATGACTTATTTTATCACAATTTGTACAAAATTGCCTATACTAGGTAAATATGCTCTTGGTAAATATCAATGTATTAGATCTACTGATTTGTTCATTATTTCATTGATAACTCTTAGAGATTTCCTGTTAAAAATACGACTGAATTTCAAATAATAAATTAATAGTTGAAAAAAGGAAGACATTTAAATAGTTGTCGAAAAGAAATGTTTTTAAATGAATTCAATTTCATAATTATTTGTAAATATAATCATATAATAAACTAAACTATTTTAAAATTAGCTAAAATTTCAAATTAAATTGTTTTTGAATGAAATTACAGTTCTTTAATGACCTTAACATATCAATAATCACGGTTGAAATGAACAACTACAATTAATATGATTAATATCTGTTTGAATTTTAATCAAAATTCATGGGAGAACTAAAGCCATTCTGTTTTACTTTATTTACTCGATTATTATAAAACAAAATATGATTTTACTCATAAATATTCTAATTTTGTTTGTCATAGATTTGATTCACATTTTGCATAATATTTAAGAAAAACTATGGGTTAAAGTAAATAAATTAAAATGTTCCTTCAACAATCACTCATATAATTTATGGTATTCTTTATATTTAGAATTTAATCCAAGTATAGAAAGAGCATAGGCTTAATGAAAGAGTTTAATCTAAATATAAAAGACTCTTGAACAAATAGATATAGATTTTCATATTTAATTATAATATACTGTATGCGAGAAATTAATAAGAATTTGGTTCCCAACAAACCGTGTGCTCATTAACCGTAAAATTTATTATTCAAACATTGAATTACTATTTTATGTTATTTTATATTTATTGTGAGATTTGTGTCCAAATGTCTGAAAGCGATTTACAGTTTTCTCTCTCTCTCTCTCTCTCTCT
>LBFM01011483.1:0-18130 GCA_000988765.1 Achipteria coleoptrata | reverse complement strand
GATCTCTGGTATTAGCATGTTCAATATTAGTTATTATTTTGAGTTTAAAATTTTTAAATTATTAACTAATTTTTTATGAATAGGTTTTTGGATGCGATTCCGGACAGAATCTGGTCTTTGATTTTCGTATTTAAATATTGGAAAAATTGTTTGCAGTCAATTCATAATTAATTATATTTAATTGAAATAAATTTTATTTTATCATAACTTTTGATTTTGAGTTAAAACTTTTAAGGTATGGAATAATTCGGAAAAACTCAATAACTTTTATCAAAAGTTTGTGATTCAAAAGTGACTATATTTTTGAAATATTCACCAAAAGATGTCACTTCTCTTCACTTCACTTCACTTCAACTCATTTTCTAATATCTTTTGATTGACTGATATTTTTGCGCTAAAATTTGGTAAAATTTAATTTAGTTTTCAACAAAATCTAAATGTCTTCACGCAATCGAGCGATTGTCAGATATACCGATACAAATGACGCCAATAGTAGAGACGGCGCCGGTTGTAGTCGAGAAGACACAGACTCTCAAAACAGTGCAACCAAAGAGGGATCAGACAAACAAATTGAAGACATTGAACGAATTGTTTCCGATTGTGTCAAATACCTACTCATCGATGACCACAAGAAGACTGCTGTCAAGAGATTAGACCTTTTAAAGTCAGTCTCCAAACAAACTCTTAATCAGAAGACTATCGGAGAGATCATAGAAAAAGTATTTAAATTAATTAATTAGATATTAATTGTCTTAATTTGTTAACCAATTGATTATAAATTACAGGTCAGATGTCATCTCTCGGACGCGTTTGCCATAGAATTAGCCGAATGTCCGGAAACGCCAAACACTTATATTTTGATAAATAAATTGCCGGCAAATGGTCTGAAAGAAGCGATTAATAGTAATTCTGTGCCCGACTCTCAACACTATCAAACAGGTCTTCTCACTTCAGTTTTAGCGGTCATTTTTATGAGTGGAGAGACTGTTAATGAGGACATTATCTGGAAATTTCTGACTAAACTCGGATTCGATACGAACTCCAAAACTAAAACCATTCAAATCGATAGTAAATTATATTTAATTTAAAATTTAATTTCTATTAATTGGTTCACAATTTACAGATGAATTGAATGGCATTACAATTAGGAAATTGTTAACTGATGTATGGGTCAAACAAATGTATGTTAAGTACCAGAAGATCCCCAGAAGTGATCCAATCGCTCACGAATTCAAATGGGGTTTTAGAGCCGAAAAGGAATTCTCAAAACTGGATATTTTGAAGTTTGTTTGTGAGATATACGCTGACGGCTCTCAACCAGAGTCCTGGAGAACACAATACGCTGCCGCACAACAGGACAGGCCTACTGATGAAAATGAAGCGGACGTTGAAGTTATCGTTTAAGAAATATATATTTATCTGATTTTTATCTCAATTGATATCAATTTAATGCAAACATTCATTTAATAACTTTTATAAAATATTACTTATTATCCATTTTTACGTTTATAATCGGTTTAAAAATCCAGACAAATATGTAATTTATAGCCATTTCTGTGTTTATTGAATCTAAATATTTGTTTAAATATTTCATTTTTGCGGTTAATTTTCAATTACTTTGATTTTTTGTCGACTAATTCTAATTAAAATTGTTTTCAAATTTAATAAAAATATTAAAAAAAACTTAAAATATGATAATTAATTTGAAATAATCACAAAATAACTACTGAATGACGGATAGTATCAATATTGATGGGACCATTCAGTTGCCAATTAGCCATTTCAACCAATTGCTTGAGTATTTCCACTCTTTCTATCTGTTCTTTCCATTTGGGGCCGTTATTAGGGTTGTGTGGTTTCCTCAAAACATGTCTTCTAATCCTCAAAAACACTAAAAGCCATTCCGTTTCGTTTGCGTCAATCAATCCATCCATTAATTCTTCGGTCTTTTGTATTATATGACTAATTGAGTCCAAATCATCTCCGTTTCCATTTTGTATGATAGTGTCATAAAAGATACAGTTCCCTAAACCTGTTCTTACGTTTTCATTATCGGCTAAAATCATTGCGGGCCTAAAATACAATTTAAATTTATTTTAGAGCTTAAGTGTAATAATAAATATCTAAACAAATATGTGTTTGAGTGGATTACCTGTAATATAGATCATCGCTGACATCCAATTGAATTTGACGAAAAAGGGGATCAGTAGCCGCTCGACGCCAGGCATCGGGATATCCCGACAAATTACTTATATCTGAACTCTGGCGGTCAGACAGTAATTTAAGTTCTGTTATGTATTGCGACAAAGAGTTATTCCTCACGAGAACAGAATAGCGACGAACCACTTCAAATGCATCCCCTGAAGAGGTTGTGAAAGCAGACCGACCAGAAGTATATCCTTTATTATTGTGGATATTTTCAACATAATTGTATTGGAGCTCAAATTTTCCGTTTTCATATAAACTTATCATTTGTTCGCACCGACGCTTCTGAGATCTGGTCATATCTGCACTCACTTTATGGCCAATAATTAACCAAAAAATTAATTTAAAATATAAACTCATTTTTATTTTTAAAAAATAATATTTTTAACACAATTATAAGAAATATTAAAGATATATAAAATCGTATCTAAACTTATAATTTAAGTCTTATTCGGTTTGATATTTAGTTTTCAAAGTATTCTACAATTTTCAAAATTCAAAAAAAAAATTATTTATTTAAAAGTTTATTGATCTCAATATAAACATTCAATCGATTAAATATACCTCAGATTACCTGCGATTCTCAGAAAAGACAAACAATTTTCATGTTTTGTTGATAAGTAAGATTAATAAATTCTCTCTCTCTCTCTCTCTCTCTCTCTCTCTCTCTCTCTCTCTCTCTGAGAATATTGTTTTTAATTAGTTTTTATGTCTATTATTAATAGACTATTAACCAAACGAGTGATCAGATTTTGCTCAGATTTGGCATAACTTCTTATCATAGACTGGGATCACATTTTGTTTTAAAATGACTTATGAAACAAATGAATTGTTTTTCAAATCTAATTCAAAAACCCTTTTGTCTGTATTTTTAATTTGTATTAACACATCATTTTCGAACTCAAATGTTTTGAATGACAGAGATTTTTATAAAATAAATTTATTCGATGATTAGTCAGCTTATTGATTGAGCTAGACACGTTAAGATTTATGCTTGCATAATTTGCAAGTCTTTTAAAGTCAAAAAATAAGTTTTTAGTTCAGAGTTATTGAGAATTAATTATTTAAAAGCTATTATTCATTAAAGCGATCGACTCTTTGAAAATAGTTTTGAAGACTGATTTGTGTGAAACTATTTATAATTTTTTTGCTCCGCTTTTATCCTTCGAAATATTTATGTGTATTTGACGGCTAAGTAGTGATGCAAATAATTTTCTTACATTCAGTGCTGAGTAATACAGCGAAGTGGAGGAGCAGTTATACCCGAGCGCTAGCGTTGAAGCTTTGTATTCGTGAAGGGATTAAGAGAGCGATCTTAAGGAAAAAGATGACTAAAGCTATTCATCAATACTCGACCATTCGGTCCAACTCTAATATTTTCGACAGAATTTCAATCCTGGATCTGGGATTTGATAGTAGACCAGTCTTATGTCAGGTCGAGTTCGAAGTGTTCGGTGATGTGTCGGGTATGTCTTTATTTGGTCTTATTTTTGACACAATAATTATTTCAATTATTCAATAATAACATATAAAACAACTTTTTAGAAATAATACTATATTTATAATACTTATATTCCGAGTTATTTATAAATCATTGAAAATTCTTTGAGAATTCACAAAAACTTTGAGAACTTTTCTGAAAAATTCTAAAATTCAATTGAAAATTGTTTAAAGAATTTGTTAATCAACATATCATTACAATAATTATTGAATGAATTATTTTGAAAGTATTTGATTAAAAAATCCAATTAGTTTTCGCCTTACTTTAAATGTTATACAAAATCATAATAACAATGTATGAGAAGAAAATTGCATTCAATGTCATAATTCCTAATTTTAAACTTATATTTAGAACTAATTAAAATCTGCTCTCAAACACAAATCGCGTTTATTTTCTTTTCCAAAAAATAACAATAATTGAAATAAATATTTAAAGTCATTTGAATGTCAAAAGTATGTTATATTTAATGAAGAAATAGTTCCGTATTTCGAATAAATAGAAATAATCTGTTTTTTGTTCAATAGATTAGAGTTTAAAACAATAGAAAGTCATTATTGTTTGAGATCACAGTTTTCTAAAGAAAAAATCAATGTTTTTGGCACAGAATCAATCAGTTATGCATGAGATTTCATTTTTAAGACCAGAATAGATTATTTTGTGTCGACGCCAATAATTATTAATGAAAGCTAATAGAAATAATAATAAGAGCATAAAAGTGTTAAATCAAATCAACTGTTTTCAAAACATTTGCTTTAAGAGATTGAAAGAGATTAAAATCACTGATATATTGATATTAAGTCTTACTTTAGTCAGTATATTGTCAACGAAGAAATAGTATTAATAATTTATTAATAATAAAACTGTAATTTAAATTTGTAATTTTTACAACTATTTATTAATATATTTACAAAAATATTACAAAAATACAAAAAATTTCTACAAATTCATTTCGAGTTTAATAAAAGTATCGTGTATAAATAAATGCATAGAATTGTAAATATGTAGCCAATTACTTATTGCCAATAAGTAATGTTTTCTTTTCATTAATTTTAACTAATTGTAAAATTCTTGCAAATTTATCAAAAAAATAATAAACAATAAAATGAACTGACAGTATATTTGATAAAATCCAGACTTAACTATAAGCGATTTCAATATAAATTTAATGTATACTTGAAATTCTAAAAGTCTATAAAAGTTTTATTCTTAGAACTGAATTGAAATAATTTTTCACTGATTCTACTCTTTTGAAACTCTTAAAACTATTGAAAAATAATCTTTAAGATTATTTTTGAATAAAAAGCAAATTAATTATTAATAAGTTTTGAATAAATATTTATATAATTTATTTTTCATTTTAGGTGTATTTTTCACGCGGGTATGTATTGAATCCGATGCTGTCATCCCATCTGACATATAAGAGCGCTTCAAATGATAGTTTGAATGTCATGATTCATGAACGCCAGACGCCAACTAATGCACACATTTATCATTTGTTTCCACTAAACAAATTTATTAATAGCGAAAAAAACAAATTTTCTCAACTATTTTGCAATATATCTAAGATTTACTTCAAATGATTCATTCAGTAAATGAAAATTTAGAGATGAACTGAATTTCAATTAATGAAAATACAATAATTTGATTCAATAAAACTATTCCCATAGAATACAACATATCATTAGATTATAAAAATCAATAAATTTTAAACTCTTAATAAATTTATAGTAATGAACTTTTATTACTAATAGTATGCCAGAGAAATGTGCGATAAATTGAGTCTTAAAGGATGGATTCGAGTCTCTCCTAGAGGTACAGTCTATGGACAAATCCAGGGCGAGAAGAATAATGTCGACGAAATGTATGCAATAGTTATAAATTGACGTTAAATAAAATTTGACAAATTATCCAAAATATAGGGCACTCTGGCTGAGACTCCAAGGAAGTCCAGGAGCTCGTATAGACCACTGCCAATTCAAGAACTGGCAGATCATTGACAGCTGTGACTTCAGAAACTTTTCTATAAGATATTAAATCAGATGTCAATCAGAAAATTATATCTCAACAGAATTAAAAATATCGTGTTTTCACGAATATTCCCTTCGCTGTCGTTTTGTTCACTTCTGTAGTATTTCTTTGTCGTAATAATTATTTTTAATCAATATTTTAATCGTAATATTATTCAATTTATATTGACTTTTCAAATAAATTGACCAAAATTATCATTGATCTATCAATTATTTCAATATTAAAACACCAAAAATAAAAACTCATCCATCAATTCATCTCAAAGTATTTTTAATTTAATTTTAATAAAATTTGTATTTATGTATATATTTAAGAGAATCAAAATTATATTATAATTAGACTTAAAGTAATTGTGAAAAAGAGTTATTTAATTGACAGCAAATCCTTTTTCAACTGATCTAAGATATCAGGTCTAAGAACATTGGTGTCACTCGTATTATCTCTGACCTCTTTATTATCGGACGCTATTTTCTGTGTCTTTATTTCTGGTTTTTCACTGTTTTGATTGTCTTTTTTAGCCGCACTCTCTGTTTTGAGGGAACTGTCTTTGTCTTCATCGTCGACATCGTTCACAATGTCATCGTCTGAGTCTTCGTCTTTTTTAGTTTCACTGGAATTACTTGAATCTGAAGTCTTTTCTTTAATTTGATTCTGGGTTTCATCCGAGTCTTTCTGTTTAGTCTTTTTCGAGTTATTAATATCTTTTTCGTCTTTCGATCCTTTTTTAGTTTCATTCGTCGTTTTGTCCAAAACAACAGTGACTTTAGAGTCAATCCATTTGTCTTTTAGTAAATCAACGATAGTTTGTCTTTGATTGTGATTAATATCAAATGTTTTACGGAATAACTCTTTGATGGCATCACTTGAATCACTTCTAATCCTATTAATCCATTCATTACTTTTGTGTTGTGCCAGAAGTCTATGCGTCATATTATAATCGAAAGGATAACTGAATTCAAAGATAAATCCAATGAAAATGTATTAATTATTTTAATCATTTCTCAATTTTACCATTTATTCCAAATATAATAGACAACCACACCATAAGACCAGACATCAGCAGTTCGGGGATCATAACTCTCTCCGGTAAGAGTTTCGGGCGCACAATAAGGACCACTTCCCACACATGTCTTACTCATTGCCAATGAATTGTCTGATGGATTCATCCAAAGTCTTGCATAAGTAAAACCTGATATCTTCAGTGAATTACTTTCGTCCAAAAGTATGTGTTCTGTTCTAAGATTTTTATGAACGATACCATTGATGTGGAGATAACACAAACCACTAATCAGTTGCTGTGACCACTTTCTGCACTGTTTTTCATCGGTTGGATCCGTTTGTTTGTCTATATAATCATAAAGTGATCCGTTTGGGGTCAAACGCATAGGAATGAGGACTCTTTTTGATGTCTCGAAGACATCTAAAGTGCTGACAATATTTGGATGTCTTTCATCTAAAGCGCTCAAAATCTTTACGAGTCGTGGAACCAATTTCTGAAGGAATTCGTTGTCTTTTCCTTCTTTTTCGATGACTCGAATGGCGATATTTTGCTCTTTGAGTTTGGCTTTGAAAACAATGGAGAACTGTCCGTTCGAGAGCTCCTCTTTTGTCAATTCATATCCCTTTTCATTCATTTCGTCGGGAATTTCTTCTTTTCGTTTGGCGTCAGCTTTTGCTTTGTTTGCCTTATCTTCTTCTTCGTGAGCCTTCTTCAGCGCTTCCTCTTGTTTTAAACGCAATTTTTGGATCTTCTCTTCTTTTCGCTTCTTTTTCTCTTCTGAAGACATGTCTTTAGTTTTCAATCTCTTCTGAAAAAGTTGACAAATGAATACAAATTAAAATATAACTGTACTTCGATTTCAAAATTTGTCGGATGACTTGAATTTGAGTTGTCTCGCGATTTAATATCCATATATCCATATAGCCATATAACCATGTACATTTGAATATTTTTAAACTTTTGGAAAAGTTTTCATTTGATAAAAATTATGCCAAAAAAATCTAAACGTAATTAATGTATGAAAAGTGAGGAAACGCTTCTCAAACACAACACAAAACACTAAATAAATAAATTGTTTGTAAATTTTATTGGCTTTTAATTGTAAACAAAATGTTAAATACTTTTTAATTAATTGATAATACATTTGGTTTAAACAGCTTTAGATAAACACTTTTCTTACTATTATCTGAAATGACTTTAATTCAATTAACAATTTTTTAGTGAAATACTAAGTAATTATTATTTTGTGTTTTCGTCATTCAATAGATTGACAAAAATTGGTGTAATTTTTACTGTTTTGTCAGTCAATCAATAGTTTTGTTTATAATTTTAATTCATTTAATAGTCTTAAATGTTATCTAAAATAAATATTTAATTGACTTTAATTGAAAAATGAAATGAAATGATGGAAATATTGACTAAAATTTCAAAACAAAACCAAAAGCAGTGTTTTTCGTGTTATTTGTATTTTAATAATTGTATTGAAATTTATATTTTTGATAAAAATAATGTCTTTTCGTTCAAATAATAACATCACTAATAGAGGACTGAATAGCAATCAAATCCCTAATAATAATAAAACTGTTATTAAAACTAAGAAAAGAGTTACAATTCAAGACCAGATCTCCACTACAGCTGAAGAAGAAGATTACCAAAACCTGAGCACCAGTTCATCGATTATCGATTCCTCTCCACAACCGATCGGAAGACCGGAAACACAGACTTTATTGACATTACATTCATCGGACGAATCCGGTATTGAATCGACTGAATCGGATTCTCTCTTAAAATCAAAGACTAATAAACGTTTGCATAAAAAGTATTCAATTTTTTTTAATTTTAAATTTATTTCAGTTATTAATAACTCTTAAAACTTCTGAATATTTCATTTAAATTCATTTAACATTTGTTTGAAAAAATTCATTAAATAAGTGAACAAAATATTGAAATCTTATGTCATTTATAGACATAAATATTTGTCATTTATATCGACTCTATTTAATAATATGTTCACTACTTTTACTATAAAAGAGTTGTTTTTATTTATCAGTTATTTTTATCAGACATTTAAACTGATTTTTCAATTGAGTAATATTTGACTACGAATTGCATGAAAGTCCGTAAATATCTCTAATAGTAACAGATTTTTTGATAGTTTATGTCTTACACCATATTATTATTCTTTGTTTTTAAACCTTATTTTCAACTAATTTTGAAAAATATAATTTCTTTTCAGGAATAAAAAGTCTCGAAATAAGAGTTCATTTTTGTGTTGTTTATGTGTATTGAGTGCTAACTGTTTTGGAGCAATGGTTCGCTTCCTATTTGGCAAAAAACAATTAAAGCCTCGAATGGTATATATTCGGGGCTCTGACCGCTCCAATGAGAAGACAAAACAAAGTTTTCCGGCAAATATTGTCAGAAATCAAAAATATAATATAATAACATTTTTGCCAATAGTTCTGTTCAATCAGTTTAAGTTTTTCTTAAACTTATACTTTCTTTTGATGGCGTGCTCTCAGTTTATATATTCATTAAAAGTGGGTTATCTGTACACCTATTGGGCGCCCTTAGGCTTTGTATTGGGTGTAACTCTTCTAAGAGAAGCCGTCGACGATATTCTGCGCTACAAACGCGACAAAGCGGTCAACAGTCAGTTGTATCAAAAGTTAACCCGAAACGGACCCCTCGCTATCCATAGCTCTCGTATTAAAGTCGGAGATCTTATAGTTGTGTCTAAAGACCAAAGAGTACCGGCAGATATGATATTCCTGCGCACATCAGAGAGAAATGGCGCCTGTTTTGTACGCACTGACCAATTGGATGGAGAAACCGATTGGAAACTCAGATTAGCCGTTCCCGCAACTCAATCACTCGAAACAGATGATCAGCTCTTCAGTCTCGATGCTTATGTGGACGCAGAGGAGCCGCGAAAGGATATCCATAGCTTTACCGGAAGATTCGCAATCGATTCCGGTATTTATCTTTCATTTATTGAGTTTATTCTCAAATATTGTGATTTTTCAGGGAATAAAGAGGTATCCCTTAACATTGAAAATACTTTGTGGGCCAATACAGTGATAGCTTCGGGCACTGCTATCGGTATTGTGATATATACCGGTCCTGAGACCCGTTCGATGATGAATAATAACGAACCGCGAAGTAAAGTGGGTCTTCTTGACTATGAAGTCAACTCAATCACTAAAGTGCTGTTCGCAGCCGTTGTTATTCTGGCCTTTGCTATGATATGCCTCAAAGGTTTGTGAAATCGAATCCTTTTATGATTAAATGTTTTATTTTATTGTATTTGTTGTTAAAGGCTTTAACGGACCGTATTATAGATATTGGTTTCGATTCGTATTATTATTTTCATATATAATACCCATTAGTTTAAGAGTTAATCTGGAAATGGGAAGAGTTGTCTATTCTTATATGATTCAAAGGGATATGGAAATACCCGGAACTTTGGTCAGAACCACTACTATACCCGAGGATTTGGGTCGAATCACTTATTTGTTGACCGATAAGACGGGAACTCTGACGAGAAATGAGATGGTCTTCAAAAAGATTCATTTGGGAAAAATTTCTTATAGTCCCGAATATTTTGACGAATTGGCCGCTCTTTTGCGCGCATATTATACACCTCAGCCTCAGTCTACTAACTATCAAACACATAAGAGGGACAGTTCCACTGCCAGTACCGCTAGTTTTACTGTTGAGCGCCGCCAATACCAGCCCAGACATATGCGGGTTGACTCATATGAAGTGGATAGAGATAGTGTATATCGGGTACAACAGGCAGTTCTGGCGATTGCTCTCTGCCATAACGTCACCCCTTCCTACGAAAACGGTCAGAATCCGTATTTAGAGAGCATTGAATTATCAAAACCTCCGATCGGTTTGTTTTACTCAGAGTTGAAACAAATTATTGAATTTTCATTTGTTTAGATTCCGATTCAATGGCGATACCGATGACCCGAAGAGGTATTACATATCAAGCGTCGAGTCCCGATGAGGTGGCACTCGTCCAATGGACAGAAAAAGTGGGTCTGGCTCTGGTTTATCGCGATTTGACTACAATGAAACTCCGAAACCCAAACGGAAATCTCATGAGTTTCGAAATCTTACAAATATTTCCCTTTAGTTCTGAAACCAAAAGAATGGGAATTATTGTCAGAGACCTTACAAACAATGATATAATGTTTCTGTTGAAAGGGGCCGACACAGTCATGTGTTCAATCATTGTTTATAGTGATTGGCTTCAAGAGCAGTGCGATAATATGGCGCGCTCTGGACTCAGGACATTAGTTGTCGCAAAGAAGACTTTAACTGAAGAGCAATACTCTGAATTTGAGACCCGTTTCAATCAGGCCAAGTGCTCTATGAGTGACAGAAATGCTAAGATTAGTGCTGTTTTAGCTAATCTCGAAAAGGATATGGAATTGTTATGTCTGACCGGTAATCATATTTTATTAATTTATTCAAATATTTCTAACATTTTTGCTATAATTAGGAGTTGAGGATAGATTGCAAGAAGGAGTGGCCACAACACTCAAAGGCTTACAGGACGCGGGCATAAAGCTATGGATGTTAACCGGAGACAAATTAGAGACAGCCATTAGTATCGCTAAATCTTCTCAATTAGTAAAGAAAATGCAAGAGTTTTATATCTTTCGTCCGATAAAAAACAGAACTGAAGCCCATTTAGAACTGAATAATTTTCACAAAAAGAGTGACTGTCCTCTAATAATAAGAGGTGAAGACTTGGAGCTATGTATGAAGTTTTATTCGGCTGAGTTTATGGAGTTGGCGTGTCAGTGCCCCGCAGTTGTCTGCTGCCGATGCTCTCCCACTCAAAAAGCAGAAGTGGTTAAACTTATACAAAATAGAACCGGCAAACGTACCTGTGCTGTTGGCGATGGCGGGAATGACGTTTCAATGATACAGACGGCAGACGTTGGCGTCGGTATTGTTGGCAAAGAGGGACAACAGGCGAGTCTGGCCGCAGATTTCTCTATTCTACAGTTTAGTCATATTTATCGCCTGATATTACTTCACGGAAGATATAGCTATAAACGGTCGGCCACTTTGAGTCAGTTTATTATACATCGAGGGCTTATCATAAGCACACTTCAGGCCATCTTCTCTTCAGTATTCTATTTCGCTTCCGTCGGCTTATATCAGGGCTTTTTGATGATCGGTCAGTCATACTATTATTTGATCACTTCTTATAATAACTGGATTTGTATTATAGGTTACGCCACAGTCTATACTATGTTTCCGGTGTTTTCGATTGTTTTAGACAAAGACGTATCGCCCCGTCTAGTCATGAGATATCCGGAACTCTATAAGTTGATGAAAGGCCGGTCTCTGTCCTATAAAACGTTTTTCATATGGGTATTGATCAGTATATACCAGGGAGGGGTCATTATGTACGGCGCGATGTTGTTATTCAACGACGAGTTCATTCATGTGGTGGCCATTACTTTTACGGCAGTCATTTTGACCGAACTATTGATGTTAGCGTTAACTGTGCGGACGTGGCATTGGCTGATGATTGTGGCGGAACTCATATCTTTGTCGACATACTTATTGACACTAATAGTGGCGCCACAGTATTTCGATGAGAAGTTCATCCAAACGCGTGCCTTTCTCTGGAAAGTGACTCTTCTCACTGTAGTCAGTTGTCTCCCGCTTTACATTCTTAAGTTTGTGCACAGGAAGATCGCACCGCCCAGTCATTCAAAGCTCACTTAATCGCTGTTCTAATGAAAGCCTTTCTTATAAATCTATTGATGTTATGATTGTATCACAAATCGATTTCACATTAATATTATATTTATTTTTATCATTAAATATATTTCGATATTATTAGTGAAAAACTGTTAACACATTTTTAAATATGACTTTAATATGTTTTTGATTGAAAATATTGTATTCAATTTTAATCTATTGATTGAAATAAAAGAGAAATTATTTAATTTTCATTAAACAGTTTATATCCTTTTATATACTTTTTTTTAATATTTTAGAAAATGTTTTAATGAAATAATAACTTAATTTGAATTAAAAATAATAATTATTGAGAATTATTTAAATTAAAATTATTGTGAGACTGATTGGGCTCTCTATTAGTGATCCGATTCAGTGCCAAATCAGTCCATTTGAGCTCAAGATCTTTGAGTGTTTCGTTAGGATTTCCGTTATCGGGTTCGGGATCTGGTAATTGCATAATAGGAACCGCTATCTCTTCGTTTGGCAATTGTTTAATATCTTCTCTCCATTGTTTGTCCACTAAAAGTATGAGTCGTCCCTCTCTTTGCCACTGACTATCCATCAATAGGTCTGATCACAAGAGATCGCAAAAAATTAATTAAAATTCAATTAATTACCGAAAGTTTTGAAAATTAAATTAATGATAATTTTTACCGAAATAAATGTCAAATTGATTTGATTTCAAATTTAAGATATAATCCAAACTTAACGTCAAAATTAAATCAAAATTTGAGTCAATTTTTTCTCATAAAATATATAAATATTTGACGTAATGTTTGGTTAGTTTTTGATTCTTTGGCTAAAATCTGTTGACAACACAACACGTGTCTCACATTTTACAGACTTTTAAATCCAATTAAATCAACAAAAATGACGGAACAAATGAAATTTCAAATTAAGAAAATGCTTCGAGGAATTGATCGGTACTTTAAACCCTTTTTTACTTTTTAAATGATATTAATTTGTTTTTATAAATAATTTCTATTTTTTCGGATAATTTAGTTATAATCCAAACAATTTAGACATTTTAGAGGAGTATATCGAAAGTCAATCCCTCGAAAATCAATACGATTTGGAGGCAAATCTGGCGGTTCTTAAGTTATATCAATTCAATCCGAATACAACCAAAAAGACAGTTGTGGTCAAGATTTTGTTGAAAGCATTGACAGCACTTCCGAACACAGACTTTGTTCTCTGCAAATGTCTAATTGATTCCAGTGTTTTCGAAGACGAACCCATTAGTCTTATAGTAAATCTTCACAATCTTCTGGAGACGTGTAAATTTGAACAGTTCTGGGTATTAGTTATATATTTTTTAATTCAACATTTTTTGGTCCGAATTAATGACTTCTCAATAAATCATACCTTTTGTGAAGTTTTCGCTTTTGGACTAAACTATTGAACACTTATTTCACTAAATTTTTTGTTTTTAATTAATTAAAACATTTTGAGTAATGAGTGGACAAAACAAATAGAAATCTAATCTATAAATAATTTCAATTTATTTAATCAAATGATTTTTGTTTAGAAGGAACTGTCGGCCAGACCTCAAATAATTAACGGAATCACTGGGTTTGAAGACTCGATCCGAAAGTGTAAGTAATCGGAAACTATTTTTACGTCAATCGTTAAGTTATTGATTAGATATTTACAAAATGTAGTCATTTGTCACGTCATTCAAATCACTTATCAAACGATCGAAAAGTCGAGTTTGAGATCACTTTTGGGGGGTTTAGACGACAATCATTTGAATAAATGGATGAATCAAAACGGATGGAAAGATACTGAAAATGGTTACGTCTTTATTGGAAATCAAGAGGAAAACATCAAAACTAAGAATATCACCGAAAAGATAGACTTAGAGAACGTGGCTCAGGTCATCGCTGCCTATCGATAACACTATTTATTTTACACAAACTTTCAATTAATTTCTAAATTCAATTAATATTTTGACCGATAATTCATTAATAATTGAAATAAAATTAATGATTGAATAAAATTCTTTTTTTTAAATCTTTAAAAGAATAAAAAGTTAGTGAAAATCAATGTTCGCTCCGTTTTCCACCTTTTCTTTGAGTGTTATCTAAATGTTGTTTAATATTATAATCAATTGAATCGATGGGACGGTTCACTCTCAGCGCTAATTCTAAGTTTTGAAGCATTTTTACGTCCGGTTTAAATGAGACAAAAGTACTAACAGAGCAGTTATTGTCAACACCCATACGTCCTGTTCTTCCCGATCGGTGTATATAATCAATAACATAATGAGGACAGTCATAGTTAATCACATGTCTCGCCTTTAATTAAATTTTAAGACAAATTATTAATGAATTAAAAATATAAGAAAATATAGGATTAAAGGATAAGGACTGACCCGAACTGTATCTAAACCTCTGGAGCCTAAATCAGTACAAGAGATGACATTAGATTCTCCCGATTGAAACCTTTCCAACTGATGGTAACGCTCTTCATCTGAGATATCTTTGTTTAGTCTTAAACATTTGACACCATTTTCGTTGAGATAATGATAAATCCAATTCGAAGAATCGGTTCGATTACTAAATATCATTAGCGGTCGTCCCATTTGTTGGTCTTTTAAGACTAATTCTAATAATTTTGTTGGTCTCTCGTATTTGTCTAATCGATAAAAGTCTTGTCTTATGTGCGGAAGAATGTGATGCAAACGATTACTAGAAATGCGTTCAAAATTGTTGTCAATATCGACAACATTTCCCAAAGTTTTGTCCAGATTTTGAGGCATAGTTGCACTGACACACAACAATTGGACACCACTTCTACTACTGTTTGGACTATAATCTTGTGAATCGATCTCTTCTTCAACATTATCTCTAACCTAATAAAACATTCAATTAATTAAAATATCTTAAAATACTTTATTTATTATTAATTACTAAAATATTTGATAAGAGATCCAAAACCTCACAATTGAAAGATTCATCAAAAAGGGTATCGCTTTCGTCAATCACTAAATGATTGAGTCTTTTAAGTGAATAAATGCCTAAAATTACATTAAAATCAATAAATTAAAATATTTTGATTTAAGTATATTTTAAAATACGTTTTGATATCAAAGGCTGAACCAAACCTATGGTAGAGATAATCAAATCTTTTCCCGAATGCGTCAAATGTTTAGGAATACCGCCAATCATTGTGGCCACTCCTATACCACAATAAGAACCAAAATGCTGTGCCACTCGTCCGACCTGTTCCGCTAATTCACGGGACGGCACAACAACCAAACATTTAGGAAAATGAGTGCTCGTCTGCTCTCCTTTTAGTTCTTTATAGTGTCTAATCATTTGTATGATTGGAGCCAAATATGCGATCGTTTTTCCACTTCCGGTCTCTGCCGAACAAATCACGTTCTTATAGTCCAAAACCGAAGGAATGGCAGCCATTTGTATAGTTGTCGGCTCTGATATTGACATCGAATGGATAGCATCACAAACATTACTCGAAAGACCCAATGACTCAAATGTTGGAACTGACTCTTCGGACATATCTCTCACTACTTTAGAAGGATTAGACCCATAGATATGAAAACGCATTCGAGAGCCTAAAAGAGTCACAAAATATGCCAAACAATTGATATCATATATAATACTTACCATTAGTTTTGCGGCCATTTATCCACTCTTTGCTAATAAGAGGTATTTGATCTTTATTTTTATATGTCTGTCCAAAATAGTGATTCAATTTCTTATTATTACAACTAATGATAACAATATTTTTATCTATTTTTGGTTTATTTATTGGCAAAGATTTGTGTCTCTCTTTTTCTTCGTAATAAAATGTGTCCACTTTTTTCTGTTCATTATATCGCACTTTATTTAAAGTTGTGGTCAAATATTTCGGGACTTTAATAACTGGAAGTGATTTTTGTGGTGAACTGATTGCCGACAAATGTCTTGAGAATATTAATGAAATTGAATTTAAATTAGTTTTGGTTAACATTTTAAGTGATTATATTTAAAACTAAATCATATTTCAAAACAAAGTTTGTTTACAAAACACAAAACACATGTCATTTAAAGGGAATGTCAGCACTCCTGACGTCTGACGACTACCGCTTAATATTTATAATAACTTTAAAACAATTTTAAATAATAATTATTATGAAAAGAAAAGATATTTAATTAGTGGTTAAAAGAGTTTTATTGTGTCAAAGATTGTAATAATTGAGATGTATTTGAGATATATATAAAGAGTAGTGGTGTTCACCTCTCACTCTCGACTGTGTTTTGGTTGCTGTCCTATCCATTGGTGTCCACTTTAATTATCCTAATCTTTTCATCGTCAACGAGGACAACCGCTGCTTCATTGAGTCCATTACAGTATTTGGAGGAACTGAAGATTGTGATGCATTTGCCTCCCATATGAAGAGCAAACCCATTGGGTATTACTTCGTGTGCTCTGATTACGTGAGATAATTGGTTAGTTGTTAGGAACCTTTCCAGTGCGACTTCTGAGAAAAAGAAAGCCGTTCCACGTTTGGTGTTAGGGAGGAATCCGGGAACTTCTATCTTCTGATTGTCTTTAATCATTTCTTGATAATCGCGAAATTCTTGACCAGTGACGGGATCGTTCCATAACATCTCCCAGGCTATTTTCGATTGATTCTCTGGATCTGGTAGTGGTGTCGGTATCTTCAATAGTTCCTCCACTTTGAAAGCGTGAGCGGGAATCCCTCCGTGAGCGCAGAATATCGATTCGTCTATTATGGCACAAATGGGCATCAAATCAAAAACTTTATTAAACGCTTCCCAGACTTGAGGACCAATTTTTGACCCAAACTTTTCGGTGCACTCATTCTTAAAAGTGAATGTCTGTTGAACTGGTCTTAACTCATGGTTTCCTCTTAAAAGCCAATATTTTTCTGGAGAAATTGTTTTGTTGGCCAACAGATAAAGAATACATTCGACACTATACTCGCCTCTGTCCACATAATCACCGAGAAATAGAAAACTGGTCGCAATACATGTCGGCCCCATCTTCCAGAGTGAGCGCTCGTATGTCATCAAATCGTGGAAATTTCCGTGGATGTCCCCCAAAACAAACACCGGTGAGGAAACTCTGACAACTCGGGGCTCTTTTTTAAACATAACTTCGCACTGTTCCAAAAGACTCAACAGTTTTTCAAGAAGTGACGCCCGATTGGATTTATTGGTCCACAGATCAGCTGTCGATTTGTTAGAACTGTTACGACTCGAATTCTTATCAATAGCTGTTCCAATGAGTCCGGGTATCGCTCCAGAGTAAGCGTAGTTCCTCAGGATGTCTATGAAAAAGTTGGCCGGAGATTGACTTGTAAACGACTGCAACGACTTTTTACGCAAATGTTTGGACTTTTTATGAGTATCCGACTGTCCTTTGTTTTCTTGTGGATCTATTATAAGGCCTTCTTTTGAGAGTTTGACCGTATGCAGAGCCAAAGCATACTTTTTTTGTCGACATCTAAGACATGTGCCTTTAATATTCTGAACTTTTGTTTCAATAGCTGTCGCGGACTGTACTGTCATTTTGATGGACTCATATACTCTTTTCATTCGTATCTGTTGTAGTGGTGATACCACCGCTCGGAACAGTAAAGAACACCCCTT
>LBFM01011437.1:30949-42809 GCA_000988765.1 Achipteria coleoptrata | reverse complement strand
GGGGGGGGGGGTAAAATGTCTATACCCCCTTCCCGCTTGGCCATGTATGATACAATAGTTATTCTGATTTAGAAATAGAAAAATAATTGAAACCTTTGTTTGATTTTTAAAGAAAACTCATGTCTATAAGAAGACATTACAAGCACTGATTTATCCGATTTCGAGTACCACTCCCCACAACTTCCAGCCCTGGACAGCCACCAGTCCTACCTATTGCTATGAATGTGAAGGACTACTCTGGGGAATAGCCAGACAAGGAGTGCGTTGCACAGAATGTGGAGTGAAATGCCACGAAAAATGCAAAGATCTGCTCAATGCTGACTGTCTTCAAAGTATAACTCTTTTGTTATTTATTTTAATTATTTTTTATAAAAGTTATGTATATTTCTCGAAACTATTGATAAATAGGAGCCGCAGAGAAAAGTTCAAAACACGGAGCAGAGGATAAGGCAAATAATATTATAATGGCTATGAAGGACAGAATGAAAGTTAGGGAACGGGATAAACCAGAAATATTTGAGCTGATCAGGTAAACATTGCTTTTGTTTTTATTTATTATATATAATTCAAGAACTCAAGAGTCTATTCTATGAGTAAACAACAAATTCCAAGTTTTAAGCGTTTGAACGAATTTAAAAATTTTGGATAAATAGGGATGTGTTTAGTGTTGACGAAAAAAGTCATTCCGGACACATGAAAGCTGTCAAACAGAGCGTTCTCGATGGCACCTCCAAATGGTCCGCCAAAATTGCCATAACCGGTAGGTCTTATGACAAACCAAAAGACGACCCAAAATTGAATGTCGATATTCTCATCGATATTGTCTCCTAAATGTGTCCAATGTTTGCAATGACTTAAGTGTTCAACTTTTTTGTCGAATATCGCACTCTATTTCCCATTAAGTTTTCCTTTATTTCAAATCAAAATCGTATCCAATACTGAAATTTCATTTCATATCAATTCGTTGGTCACAAACATATCATTAATTTAATTAATTCCGTTCCGAAGACTCTTAAAAGCATTTTTTTAGTATTTCTTTTAGCAATTCATCAAAAAAAAACAGAAATAAAATAATTTATTATTTAATAAAAGAAATAAAATGGCATTTTGTTGAGGTAGTGCTCATATAAGACAACATTTTCTATCTTTCAAAATTACCAAGATAATTTAGTTCAATACTTAATTCAAACATTAGATGAGAGAATTATTTAACTTGGACGCTAAATTAGCTTTTATTAATCAATTGACATTTTCTACCTAGTTAACAAGATTTTATTTATAATAAAATAGAATTCATTAAATTTCTTTAATGACCCACGATAATTACATAAAATTGTTAATTGAATTAACACCAAGATTAATTGAAATGGAAAATTAAAACGACTAAAGAAAATGATATAAAAAGTATTTCTCATTTAAAGTGATTTATTATTTCAGTTATCAAAACACTAATCGATTCAAACACTTAATTCTGAATTACTCTGAAATACAAGACTTCGTTTGAATTAATATAATTCAACGAAAATAAATCTCAAACTTATGTCTGAAAACTTATGGTTCAGATGCTTACTCTTTCCTTTTTCTTTCAAAAACTTTTGTATTACTTTTGTATGCATGACCTGTGCGTCAATTTGTCTGTCAGTTTGTTTGTCAAATGTGTCTTTAGGGTGACATTCGGTGTACATCCGGACACACATATCGATGAGATGCAAAAGTCCGAGCAAGTAATGCTTGATGGCAGCTGGTCTGCTAAGATTGCCATTACAGGCATGTATTCCTTACTCCTTTTTGTCATACTTTCCTTATCTTCAATTGTCTTAATGTCAAGCATGAGATTCTTCAAAACCATTCCTTTTTTTAATAAATTGTATAAAATAAATGAATTAAATTATTCGACCGATCAGTGATCTGCGCTCAGGGCCTTATTGCCAAAGATAAGAGCGGCACAAGTGATCCTTATGTGACAACACAGGTCGGAAAAACTAAGAAAAGAACGCGAACTATATCTCAAGATCTGAACCCCGTTTGGAACGAAAAGTTTTATTTCGAATGTCATAACTCTTCGGACAGAATTAAAGTCAGAGTTTGGGACGAAGACAATGATCTCAAATCAAAGCTCAGACAAAAGTTGACCCGAGAATCGGACGACTTTTTGGGGCAAACCATTATCGAAGTGAGAACTTTAAGCGGAGAAATGGATGTCTGGTATAATCTTGAAAAAAGAACCGACAAATCGGCCGTTTCGGGAGCCATACGTTTACATATCAGTGTCGAAATCAAAGGCGAAGAGAAAGTGGCGCCCTATCATGTCCAGTACACTTGTCTTCATGAGGTCAGTCATTATCTCTTTAACAAAGTGCTTAAATAAATCAATTACTATCAAAGAATTAACTTAAAAATAACTTAATTTATTTGAAGTACTTTTCTAGTGGTCTGATAACTCTTGTGAAGAATTATCACTTTTCCATTAAATTCTTTGATATAAACCAAAATTACATGTTTTAATACTCGCATATAATTTATATGATTAACGATTATTTATCAAATAATGTATAAAAATTATCTCTAATTCCTAATAATCTCAAATCAATTGACTAAATATCACGTTTTGTATCTTTCCATTAATCAAGAATTTGTTCCACTATTTGTGTGAAACTCAAAACAACGGAGTCGTAAAACTGCCAGAAGCTAAAGGAGTGAGTTATTTATCACTTAATCATTTTTATTATGTGTTAATGTTTTGCTTTATTGATAAACAATATTCCAGTCTATTATAACATTAACTAATACTCAATCAAAACTAATCCTCTTTTGTTTGTCTAATATTATTGAATAAAAATATAAAATACTAGAAATAAGTAACGATAAGTAACAGTAGGCTTAGAATAGAATTGAGCTTGTTCAATATTGAATATTTAAATAAACACAATCAACATTAATAATGTATTTCTTTTAATCAATAACAACAAAACTGATTAATGAGCATGCAAATTAAAGAGCATGCAAATTCTAGCCAAAGTTTGTGTTTTAGAGACGGATTCTAATATTTATTTGATAAAAACCTGAGTCTATAATACATTCTGTGTAATAGAGATGGTTGTGCTCTACATACAAAATCATGCTTTTTATGCTCTGATAACTTTTAAATATCATTAGTTTTCTTTCATTACATTTCAACAAAATTCATAATCAATTGAATGTTTGCCTTCAAAGCGATAATAGAGACGATTCTTATAACTAATCGAACAAAAAACTATTGAATTGAGTGAAAGAATTGGGGGTTTGCTCTCAATTGTCTCTAATATATCCCTAATATATCCCAATATTTTATTAAAAATAAATGAATGAAATGATAATAAACTAAATGATTGATTGATAGGACGACGCCTGGAAAGTCTATTTTGATTATCCGGCGCGAGAAATAGTGGACGAGTTTGCGATGAGATATGGCATAGAATCGATATATCAGGCCATGACGTATGCATTCAATCAGCCCTTCCTTTTTGTGATCATTATTTTGATTTTTTGAATATATTTAAGACACTTTCACTGCCTTTCAACAAAGTACTTATGTCAAGGCGTTCCGGCTGTGATGAGCACTCTTTTGGCGAATATAAACGCATATTATGCCCACACCGCTGCTTCTTCTGCCGTATCGGCCAGTGATCGCTTCGCCGCTTCCAATTTTGGGGTATTTACTCGTTATTTCGCTTAAAGACTCCCAATATTTAAATGTATTTTTAGTAAAATTAATTGAAAATAATTGTTATATAAATAGAAAGAGAAATTCGTGAAACTCTTGGATCAGTTGCATAATTCACTCAGAATTGATCTGTCGATGTATAGGGTATTGAATTTTAATTTTTTTTAATTACTTTTATTTTTTCTAAATAAATATTTAAAAATAATTTGAAACCCAGAATAACTTCCCGGCGTCGACACCCGAGAAATTACAAGACCTCAAATCAACAGTAGATCTTTTGACGAGTATTACATTTTTTCGAATGAAAGTCCAAGAGTTGTCGAGCCCTCCCCGCGCCAGTACTGTCGTCAAAGACTGCGCCAAAGCCTGTTTGAGGTCAACCTATCAGTTCTTATTTGAGAACTGCACAGAATTGTATGGCAGGGAATTTCAAACCGATCCAAATGAGAAAAAAGAAGGACAGGAAGATCACGGCCCCAGTCTTCAAAACCTTGACTTTTGGCACAAATTGGTTGCACTCATGGTTTCGGTTATAGAAGAGGACAAAAACAGTTATTCTCCAGTTCTTAATCAGTAAATTATTTTATAATTAATAATAATTTTTATGATTTTTATAAATTAATTAAATTTCAAAAGATTTCCTCAAGAATTAAATATCGGACACTTGAGTGCGGCCACAATGTGGACACTGTTTGCAGTTGACATGAAATATGCTCTCGAAGAACACGAACAAAACAGGTTCTGCAGGAGTTCTGCGTATATGAACCTACACTTTAAAGTCAAATGGTTTTACAATACTTATTGTAAAGATGTGCCGCAATTTAAAGGATCGGTTCCCGAATATCCTGCGTATGAATAATCATTAAACATATTTCAAAATAATATCTGATAATTGATTTGATTATCAGATGGTTTGAGCCTTTTGTGATGCAGTGGTTAAATGAAAACGATGACGTCTCACTTGAATACCTGAACAGTGCCTTTTTGAGAGACAAAAAAGATGGGGTATCTCTTCTCTCTTATTTTTAAGATTAATATAATGTATTTAATTGTTTTAATCACTGATCAGTTCCAACAAAGCTCTGAACATTCGTTGTTTTCTAACTCTGTGGTGGATGTGTTCACACAATTGACTCAATGTTTTGATGTGATCAGTAAACTCGAGTGTCCCGACCCTGAAATCGTCAAACGATATATGAAACGATTCGCTAAAACTATTGTCAAAGTATTAACAGCTTATGCAGACATCGTTAAGAAGGAGTTCCACAACTATGTCGGTCAGGAAAAAACTGTACGTTTTATTCTTATACTGTTTAATGAAATTCTAGAAATAAGTTAATTAAATGTCTTTATTGGAAAGGCGTGTATTCTAATGAATAATATCCAACAATTGAGAGTTCAATTGGAAAAAATGTTTGAATCGATGGGAGGAGAAAAGGTATGTCTTGAATATCGATTTCTCATTTGAATAGACAGTAATTCTGATAAATGACTTACAGCTGGAATCCGATGCCGCGAATATTCTCAAAGAATTACAACAAACTCTGAATGGAGTTCTCGACGAATTGAGTGCAATATTTGCCAAAAGGTATTATAATAGTTATTGCTTTTTGGTTAGTAATTCATTTATTACTGAAGTATCGATATCTTAACAGATTAATCATTAATGGCTTTAATTTATTAAATTTGAGAACAGATTCACATATATTTCTTTGAGTGTTTGACAACTTATCGATATAACAATTCTACAATTGATTATCGATTTATAAGGCTTTTATTTATCAATTGTCTCAGATTACTATTGAATGAATAATAGAATTCATAGAATTTATTGGTTAACAAAACTCAATCACTTTAATTGAATGCAAATCAATATTATATTGCATTGAATTGAAATGCGATATCTTTTGTCTGAAAATATATGAATAGATTTTGTTTGAGATCCCAAACTCACAGAAATAGCAATGTTTAGAGTTTATTGTTTTAAAATTTCTTTTAAATTCAATTATCTTACAATTTGTTCAATAGTTTGGAGGGAACTATAAAACAAAGTGTTCAAGAATTGGGAACTCTTTTGACTTCAATAAAAGGTTCGAGCAATAGTTCTTCTCAAGCAAACCAAGCGTTAAGGAACAGTCAGGAAGTGGCTGCAGATGCAGACCATATACTGCATCCGTTAATGGATTTATTGGACGGAAAGCTTTCAATGTTCGCCCAATTCTGTGAAAGAACTGTTTTGAAGAGACTTTTGAAAGAGTTGTGGAAAATAGTGATGCATACCCTCGAAAAATCTATTGTATTGCCTCCAATCACCGAGAAAAATGTTATCCTGCAAAACCTGCCAAATGCCAAAATAGCGGACGTCTCACGACTCTTCCAGAATCACGTCTCAGCCAATCGGTTGCCAACTCTGGCAGTTATGGAGGTTTTGTTCAGCATTTCTCTCGATTTACTCTTCAATTAAATTAAATGTTTTTCATTTCAGTCGCTTCAGTTCGAAAAGAATTTAAGTCCAAAACAATGTGCTGTTCTCGACATAGCATTGGAGACAATTAAGCAATATTTTCACGCCGGCGGTAACGGACTTAAGAAGACATTCTTAGAAAAGAGTTCAGAATTACAGTCACTCCGATACGCACTGTCCTTATATACACAAACTACTGATGCTTTGATCAAAACCTTCGTTACGACACAAACAAAACAAGGTTTTATCCATTCATTTAACCATAATTTCTAAAATATTCTTTTAATTCAGATCTTCCGACTCAAGAAGACGGTCCCGTCGGAGACGTCTCAATTCAAGTGGATCTGTTCACTCATCCGGGAACGGGAGAACATAAAATTACTGTAAAGAGTGAGTCAATCTATTCTTTTGATAATTTATGACATTTTGAAACAAACTTATATTTACAATAATTAGTCGTCGCCTGTAATGAGTTAAAGTGGCCGAACACCAGTATGTTTAGACCTTTTGTTGAGGTCAATATGATTGGACCGCATTTGAGTGACAAAAAGAGAAGATTTGCGACAAAATCAAAGAACAATAACTGGTCCCCAAAATATAACGAAACATTTCATTTGTGAGAACTATTAAATCAAAATATTTTTTTCTATTAAATTATAAATAAATTTTGTATTTCAAAGCATAATCGGTAACGAAGAGGAGCCGCCCTCTTTTGAACTGCACATCGCTGTCAAAGATTATTGTTTCGCGAGAGAGGATAGACTGGTTGGAGTGTCTATCATGCAATTGCGCGATATAATAGAACAGGGTAGTTGTGCTTGTTGGTTGCCTCTTGGTCGTAGAGTACATATGGACGAGACAGGGTGGACTATCTTGCGCATTCTATCGCAGCGTTCCAATGACGAAGTAGCTAGGGAATTTGTTAAACAAAAGTCTGACGTTAGAAATGATGAGAACATTCCACAGACATCACAACCACCACAACAACAATAACCACTCATTTCTCAATCTCTACTAATATTAAGAAAGGTTTTCATAAATTCGCGGACATATAAAGAGTTTTCAATTATTAATACATTACTTGAATGCTATTCTATAAACCATTTGTGAATAATTCATAATTTTTACGAAACAAATGATAGCATTCATTCATTGATTGATTGGTTCATTGCATACATTTGTAGGTTTTGGTTCGTAAACCACTCTTTGACTCAAATAATGTTCAAACAATGTTTTTATGCGTTTTTCCGATAAACGCATAGAAAATACATTATTTTTGATTATTGTATTTAATTCAATTGTGACTGATATCCATTTAGAGTCAGAATTTCGAAGACATATTCTTCGCGATCGAACACATTATCGATGAGATGACAAATTCTGACCAAAATTGAGTTTATATTAAACCCCATTTTCTTATCTTTTTTATGAGTTATATTTTTATAAACTTATTGAATGACCAATAATTTGCAAATTTATGCACATTTTTAATATACATAAATATATATCCGGTTGACTAATAAATACTTTATCTCTAACTTTTAACCAAGGTCTTTCCTAATGTGTATGGGGTGTCCATTCAAATAATAGTCAATACAATGCATCGGTAGTGTTACTGAGAGCTAACCCCTAAAATATATCATCTTTTCTATTCTCAGAGCATATCATTTGAGTCAAACAAATGTTTTGATTGAAGTTTAAACAAAAATTCTTAGTTTAAAATCAAATGTTTTTATTTTATAAAATTAAATATAATTCAAACGTTTCTCTAAATTGTTAACCAAATTATTGATTTGTTATCAAAGTTTTTAAGTTATTATTTTAAAGATATTTAAATGAATTACTGTTGAAAACAAAATATAAATTTATTATTGATCTCAAACTTAAATTATAAGAACTGTTAGTGAACTCAGAGAGAAAGACCACACATTTTTAAGGGAAACCTTTACTGTTATGACTGTTTGTGTGAATTCATTATATTTGAAATTTTTATCGATTCTGTGATTTGAAGATTTCAATCGTTTTGAATGACTAATAAATTCAATAAAACAATGATACGAATCAATAATTGTTTTAATTATTTATTTATTTATTTCATCTCATTTTTACTCTCCAATTGTCGACAACATATGATTCTATATTTTTATGGATAATATTCACCTCATCTTTGGTTAGCATTCTTTCGTGGCTTCGATATACAATTCTATAGGTATGTGAAGTCATATCCTCTTTATTCGTATAGACGTCAATGGGTTTGACCTGTTCTATGAGGTCTCCCCCGATATTTCGAACGACATCATGAAAATCGTTATCACAATAAGAGAACTGTTTTGGTAACCAAAAAGAGATGTCAAAAATGAGTTGTGGGTGACTTGAAATCGGTTTATATGTTATTTGATCCCAAGGTTTTCCACTCTCAAACTGACATAAAAATCCAGAGTCAGTGCTCCAAAAGAGTCTAATATCGGGTATTTGATAGCGAATCATAGCCAGCCTTTCGAGACCAATACCGAAAGCCCACCCAATTTTGTCTGAATGGCCGGCATTTGTCAGTAATTTATGTTCGACAATACCGGAGCCCAATATTTCAATCCAATTGTGGTTGTGGTAGATCTCCAGTTCCCAACTCGGATGAGTAAATGGAAAGTAAGCCAAAACCCAACGCATTTCAATGTCTTTTCCCATTAATTTCCTGACAAACGATTCTATGGTTGACTTCATTTCTAATTCAATGACAGAAACCACTTCTTTTGTATGGATTTCCTGTTTTGAATCATTTCTGGACACTCTTTCCTTATCGAAGATATTATTTATTCCTTTTTGAGTTAACTATTAAATTAAAAAAAGTGTTGAAATAATTAGAATAAATAAATAGTTTGCAAACCATCAGAGAGTTGTTGTGATAGAGTCTGAAAGCCTCGCACTGATGGAACACTGAGTGATGTCTTCTATCGATTTCATCCCTACGATAAACGTCTGCAATACACACAAAAGCAGTCGATTTGTTTTGCAGACAATGATTCTGATGAGCGCTGGTATGAGACCGAAGAACATACTCTTTATTAACATAATAGGTATCACTCTTTTGACGCGAGACGTGATCTGAAGGTATTAGTAGTGAATCAAAGTTTGCCTTTAAGTCAACGACTGGACTCTCAAATACAAAATAATCGTATTCTTTGAAGTGATCTCTAATTGCTTTCGACAACAAAGATATAGGATTTCCATCTTTAATATAGAGATTACGTCCAATGCTTGAGACAAGTTTTGGTGTAATGTTTGTCCACTCATCGATTGGATAGTAATTATCCAATATTTTTATCGATGAGTTATTAAATAATTCACAACTTTTGCATTTTGTGCTTAATTTTGATTTTATAATTAAATTCAAATTAATTGTCTTTTTGTTAAAAATATTTCGCTTTAAATCTCTAAAAACTTTGTTTACAAACATTTTAAACACATTTTATCAGACATTGGATCACAGAATCACTTCAATTGAGTGCAATCTTTTGGCGCTTCACTCAAATCAAAATACTTTTGCATTATAGGTGGGAATGGGTTAGGCTTTTTAAACCTAACCCTACTTTTTATAAACATAAATAATCTGGGGCTACTTCTGTTCTTTGCCTGGAAGGGAGGGGTGGGGACTTATATTTTTGGAAAGCTTAGGACATGGGGAGTTCAAATATATAGTTGATATGTGCACGAAATGAAGTTGAAATTTCAGCATACAACAATGTTAAGTCAATGGAATAATAAATTTCAACAACTCAGCCTAACTTAAACCTAAAACTAACTTAAACTTAAAACTAACCTAACCTAAGTTAACCCTAACCTAAACTAATCCTAACCTAATCTAAACTAACCCTAACATAACATAAAGAGTGACAAAATTGCACGAAGTGGTCCCAATAATCTATCTAATAAATGGTCACATGAAGGCAAGTTCTCCATATAAAATTAGTCAAGTTGAAATGTTCCAAGAGATTTATTAATAACTTTTTGAATTATATCTAACGATAAGCTTAAAGCTTTACGTAAAGCTTAATCGTAAAGCTTAACTCTAAATTGATTATACCTTGAAATAATTTCAAGTCTCAATTGCACAGTTAATCAGAGAGTCTGTAACTGTGGACTGACACAGTGAGTTTATTTAAGCTCTTTAATTAGTGCTTTTGTTCTTCTTACACTCTTGTTACATTTTAATTTATGTAACAAGAACATTTGTCTCCCTGCATCCTCCATCTACCTTCTTATAAACAACATGACCCTCAATCTATTGACTGTAGATTCTAACGAGAAAAGAGATTAATTATTTAATAAACTTAGTTTAATCACCTAATTTTGAACATTAAAAAAATAAAAATCATATTTATCCCCAATTAATCCCCAATTAATCAGAATTGATATACCAATTGATGTAATTTTGCAAAATCTATATTTTGAAAGTTCTCTTTAAATGGATCTATCGGTCTAAATATTAGTTCAAATGTAAAATTTTTATATATTTGAATGCTCTTTGAAGTACAGTTAAACCCGGCAAAAGGTGACTCGGATATAAGTGAAAACCTAATATAAGCAGGAGGTTTGGGAAACACCGGCAGCTCCTCTGGAGTTTTAATGTTAAAAATCCCACCAATAAGTGAATCGCAAATAGGCGAAACCCGGGTATAAGAGACTGGAATTTTTAGCACCTCAAGTATAAGCCAGTTTCATCAAAAAATACGTAAATTCATTACTCAATGCAATGGTTGTGAAAATCCATTGATTAACAAATTAGAGAATGAAAACAAAACTAAGTCTTTAAAACAGTCAAAAATAACTGATTTTATGTCTTTTCAGTAAATAAAATGTTTTATCACCGAATAAAGTCTTTATTATAAATATTTTTTTTTGAACCGGCTAGTATCCAGAACCGGATATAAGGATAATCATTTGGCGGCACCGCGGACTGGCTTATAAACGGGTCTAACTGTAATGATAAAATTAAAAATATTTTCAGATACATCATACAAACTCTTGATAAATCATAGAGGATCATCATGCTAATTTTATTTAAATTAATTTATTTTTCAAATTTTTATTCAGCCAATCAGAGAAATCTACAATTAAAATTAAAAAACTACAGTCAGAACTGAATAATAGCGAATATGATTTAAAAAAATATTACTTAGATTTTAGAATTTAATAGCTTCATGAATATAAGCCATTACTAAGATAGAAATCATTAATTAGTGTATTGGTAATTTTTAAGATTAAAAAACCTTAAAATTTGGCTTTTTTAGTAAATCACTCTTAATTCGGAAAACTTACTAAATCAGGCTTACTAGAGTTACTGTAATAAAATTTGCAAGTTTAAAAAGTACAAACAAATTAATTTAAAACAAAAACACTAGAATTAAATGTTAATTAGATTAAGTTTAAACTTAAGGTCAATTAGTGCTACTCAAGATACACCATCAGGAAGTATAACCCAAGATAAATCCTATTTGTATTTCACGAGTATCTTATGTGGTCCCATTCAAAGGCTGAAATGATTTATTTTAAATACATTTTAATTAATTTTGCCTTAGTTTAAAGTTAAATAATATTTAAAATAAACTTGCTAAATTTATCAGCTATTTTACAATGCTAATGCATGGATTAATAAGATTGTCCATCACCAGAAAACCCTGCCATTTTGTCCACCA
>LBFM01011437.1:0-25057 GCA_000988765.1 Achipteria coleoptrata | reverse complement strand
GACAGGGGGGTTGAATGTCTATACCCCCCGCTTGGCCATGTATGATTGTAACCAATATTTTGAAATATTTTGAGAACCAAATAAATTTAACATTTATTAAAAAGTTTGGAAAGTTGAAAGATGAGTTTTACACTTTGTTTTACTTTGTTTGGGGAGTAAATCCTGAAGAAAACTGAATTTATAAAAACTTTAGAGCTATTGATTACGATTACAATTTGGCAAAATTCCCAGTTTTGACATTAATATAGTGTAATCATAGGTTTCAAAAGTATCATGTTATTTAAGGCGAACTACCTTGATTAACTTATGTATTTTAGTTCAAAGTGCAATTTTTTGAGGTCTCTGGGTATAACTTTCCCTATTATTTCAACTACAGTTGAACCTCTAAATGTGAAATCATTTCGGGAGCAGAAAATTCGACACATTTATAGAGGTTTTAATATTTAGAGGACTATTTTCTATGGAAGTGGTTCTAATTTTTGGACATTTCAGAGGGTTTTCACATTTAGAAGAACCTTTGTTCAGGTTGAGGTTTAAGTGTTATTTCCCCGAATTTTTGTATTTTTCAGACAAAATGTATGATTTGTCCCCCTTTTCTGTAATCATCTTATTTTGCGGAACGTTTTCAGTGAATGTGAAGTGTTTTTAAATAAATATTAAAATGCAAAACAAAAATTCAAAACTGATTTCAAGAGTTTTAAAACAAATTAATAATAAAAATATTTTAAATATTTTAAGAGTAAGTCTTAAAACAATTAATTTTAAGTCAAATAAATTAAAAATAAATTATAGGTTTTGTCTACAAATGCCAAATATGTGGTGAAAATCGAGTCTGAGGTTAGCACTAATTTCGACATGGGTCTCAGATATCGATTACACCAGGGCAGAAGACATATACCCAACGTATATCTGCCCACAAAACTAGAGTCCGGAGCCCTTCACTTAATCAATAGTAAACATTCGGTAGATTTAAAAAATAATAATTATTTGAATTGAAATAATTGTTTCAGAATATAATTGTCAAAAATTCAAAGAAGATGTGAGCGATATGTTTGAGAGAGTGATTTCACATCAATTACCTCCTGAACCACAAGAAGTGACACTAAAAGCCCAGGAGATTAAAGAAAGAATAGCTCTCAAAGGTTTTGGCATTGATTTAAATTTTAGTAATTTTTAAATCATTTAATTGATTCAAATAAAAGACGGAATCGATTTGAATAGTCTTTCAAAAGAAGAGAGGATTCAAGTATTGGAAGAAAGACAACGAAAATTAGACAAAAGTCTAAGGGATTCACTCATTAATCATCAGCCAATTGAGTGACAATTTTTATTTGTTTCGATAATTAACTAAATATCACTTTAATTATCAGATACGACGACTATTCGTCTATTCTTTATATGGCGGCCCGACTACCGGCCAATTACGCGGCCTTAATGTCCATTTTTAACGGAGTTATTATTTTTTAAAACTGTTTTTTCGTATTTTAATTTAAATTTGATTATAGATCAGTAAAGACATCCCTGGATTCAAACCCAGGACTCTATTTGATTTCGGTTCGGGTGTCGGCACTACTATGTGGGCGGCAGAAGAGGTTTGGCCGAAAGGTTTCGATGAATATTTTTGTGTCGACATATCTAATGAAATGAATGAAATTTCGAGACTTCTTCTAAAGTGTGGACACGAAAACAAGAAACCTGTTTACGATCCTGTCTTTTATCGACAATATTTACCCGTTTCTCATACCGTGAATTGAATTGAATTTTTCTAAACTTTTTAAAGTATATTGTATTTTGTAATCACAGATAAAATATGATTTAGTGGTCTCTGCCTTTTCATTACTGGATATACCCGACGCTAAAAATAGAGTTCATGTAATCGAAAACCTTTGGCACAAAACTCAGGATCTATTAGTTATTGCAGAACACGGTTCTCGCGCCGGGTTTGCGGCTGTTCTCGAAGCACGTAATCTGATTCTTCAATTGTCTGGTCATAAGATTACCGCTGACTACAAGCCTAATGTCAACGATAGTGAGGTGTCAACTAATTTGACTAAAACTGAGGCCACTTTAATCTCTCCGGTATTTTGATTTCATTTCTATTGAATAACTAAAATAATTTTGTATTAAGTGTTCGCATGACATGACGTGTCCGCGACAGTCATCGAGAGGTCCACTTCTTTGTAATTTCCAAGTATCTCACAATCCATTAAATTTCGGACAAAAGGTTCCAAAAAAACAATTTGTGTTTTCACTAATTTTTTTCTAAACTATGTCTTAAGAATGCAATCGTCAGAAAAGAGAGGTTTTCTTATGTCGTTATTCAAAAGGGGTCGACACAAACCGGTAATTGTTTTGTTTATTAATTTCAGATTATATTCAATAAATGTTTGATTTAATAAAAAGAGACAAAGCATTGGCCGCGAATCGTTCAGCCGGTGATCACTGGCCACCACAGAGCTCTCTGTCGTCTTTGTTGTAGTGATGGACAACTCAAAGAAGTTTATATCACTAAAGCTAAACATCAAAAGTATTTAATAGAATACAAATATAATGTTATAATGAATTTTAACAAAACTTATCGATTAAGTCATAGCTACAAATGCGCTAAAATCAGTCGATGGGGCGATAAATTTCCTGCAAATATACAACCAATTAATCAAAAAAATGATTAAATTTTTGGAATTATGTCTTAAAATATTTAAATAATAAACTAATTTTTAATTCGATAAAATTATTGTGTTCTTGGTCTCAAAGTCACACAATTTGTTGGCTAATAACAAAAGATGTCGTTATTTTCAATTTTGATAATTTTGATCAAAGATTTGTTTGATTACAAAACATATTTTTGTTGAACTCGTTTTCATTACTATTTTACTAAAATTAATATATTAATCATTAATTTATATTTTGAATGGATTGCCGTTTGGATCAAATTAATGAGACATTGCTTAAGATCTTTACTTTGAATGTTTGGTAAGTATATTCAAATTATTTAAACAAAACATATGTTTAATTAGTGTCAAAAAATTGATGGCTCCCCCACTTTGAGCCCCCATTAACTTGATTTCTATAAACAGATTCAGACTATTCTCTTGTTTTTTTTAAAATACAGTTTATTTTGATTTAATTGCAATGAATTAGTGGTTTGTATTTCAATACAATTATTAATTGTTTGACTAAACGGTTATAAATTATCGCAATTTATTATTCGATAAATACCACAAAAAGACGTTTATCTCATTTCTATTAACATTATTATAACAGCATTTGTTTGATCACTGGTTATAAAGTTTATAAATTATAATATAAACGTCTAATTATTTATTATTTAATTATATTTATAATAAAGTTAATAAAGGATTGACTAATAATTTGGTTAAACATTGTATTTGATCTATGATAGTTGTTTTATTTAACTAACCTTGCTATTTATTGCAATTTTAAATAAAATTTAATTCTTATTTTGATAATACCTTTTAAAATGATATTCAATATTATGTTTATTTAATGTCTTGAGAACTGTAATTAAAATATCAAATTATATTATTTACTGGACTCCTAAAAATAAATACAACTAAACTGATTTTCCTGATTACATCCAAGATTATCTTGCTTTTTACTAGGTGTGCAAGATTACTGAGATAATATTGCACGAGTATTTTGTCATACTTTTTTGACAAACTATTGCAAGTTTATAGTGTAATGTAGTATCTATTTCCGGTAACTTAATCTTGCATGTAATCTTATGTCAGGAAATTGGGTCTCTAATGTGTCTCTTTGTTTGATCTACAGTAGTGACCAACTTTGTACAGAGGGGTGCAAAAAAGCATGTTGAACTCAAATTAATTGATTAGAAAAATTCAATTCATTTAATAGATAATCTAACATTTAATTAGATATTAAAGTTAATGCAAGCTCTATTGAATTTGTCTGTACTACCAACATTTATTTATATTATACATAATTATATATTTTACACATTATATTATGTGTAATGTGTATTTGAATATATTGAATATATACAGTCAAGTCAGAAATACCTAGGAATAACTACTAAAGTTTAGCTTCAATTTTACCTAAAATTTTTGTAAATATTTTCTGTTTGTGTAACTTTCTTGATTAAATATTTTTTCCAGAACCCAGAATTGAAGTTCTAAATAATTTTATTCTGTTTATTTTCCATTTAAGCAAATTTAATTATCTTGCTTATTTTCTGAAATATCGATGTTTTAGTAAAGGTCCCAAATTTGACATTTTCAATTGCCACGCTTAAATTATTAATTCAATCAAAAAACCTAGAAATTGATTTTTTCTAATTTCAATTAATAACAAGATACTTTTGAGATTTTGAGATTATTCTATATACTTTTTAAGTTACGAGATAATTTAACGAAATTTTGGTAATTTTTCACTCAACTTACAAAATTTGCTAAATCTTGAAAATTAGCATGATTATTTTTAAACCCTGTCAATGGTTCGTCGTTTACAACAAAGTTATGCTAATGGAGAAAATCATGAAAAATATCGAATAATTTTTTTGAAAATTTGTAAATACAGTCTAACCTCCCAATTGGCACCCACTCAATAGGCGAATTTCTCAATAAGCAACAAAATCTTGGTGCACGGAACGCTCCTATGGGGTCTGTAATGTTAAGTGGCCTCTGAATAGGCCACTTCTAGATAGGAGAATCCTCTCATTAGGCACTAAATATAATGCACGGAATGCACGGTTAGCATTACACTGTGCCTCTGATTTGGCTAAAACCTTATAAAGACCTAAAATATTTTATCATTTTTCAAAATTTTTTTAAAAATCAAATCTTATTTAAGCAAATTATAATATTGAAACATAATAATGTCTTTAATACAATATAAACTACTCATTTCAAATTATAACAGTTGTTCTTAATCATATAAAGTGTATTATTTTGCCTATTAAACTAATTTTCATGTAACTCTCAATAGGCGAAATTCTCAATAGGCACATGATTTCTTGTGCACCAATGAATTGCCTATCTGGAGGTTAGACTGTATTTGGAAATTTATAACTTTTTTGAATCAATGTTTTTTCCAAACCCCAGAATTGAAATTCTAGTTAATTTTATCCTGTTTAATTTCCATTTAACCAATTTTAATTATTTTGCTTATTTTCTGAAAAATCGGTGTTTTAGTAGAGGTACCAAATTTGATATTTTCAACCACCATGCTTAAATTATTAATCCAATCAAAAAACCTAGAAATTGATTTCTTCTAATTTTAATTATCTACAAGATACTTTTGAGATTTTGTGTTTATTCAATGTACTTTTTAATATTTAATACTTTAATATTCTATACTTTATTCTATATTTTGTTGAAATCTATTACTTTTTAGGGGTCTTTGGTATGTATCAAAACATAGAGAGAAACGGATCAAATTAATTGGCAAACATTTGTCTGAACACGACTATGACGTTGTCTTTCTTCAAGAAGTATTTATTTAATTCATTTTAAAACTTTGATTAATTGGTTCCAATTATTTGACGATAACTTAAAACTTAGGTTTGGGTTCAATCGGACTTTGAATATATAAAAACGATAACCGAATCGAAATACAAATTCGCTCATATGTTCAGAAATGCCAGTATTTTAGGCACAAGTGGTTCGTTCAATGATTTGAAACCTTTAAAAAGTCTTTAATTCATTTAATTATTGGTTAAAAATAGGTTTAGTAGTATTAGTTAAATGGTTGCCCAAAACTTTACATTTCCATCCATTTTCGGTAAATGGTTCGCCTTTCCGTCCAACTCATGGCGATTGGTTCACATCTAAAGGTTTATTAATAAATGTTTAAATAGTTTTCAAAATTGTTTATTAAATAAATTAAGGAATCGGTTACGTAAGGGTTGAGTTGGATTCCATGAATCTTCACTTATTCTGCACTCATGTAAGTTCACAGATAAAGAATACTAATTAAAGTTAAGAGTAATTTAATGGTCAGATGCACGCTCAGTATGATTTCAATGAACTTATTGGCGATCAATATTCTGTGCACCGAATCTGTCAGTCCTATGAAATGTCAAAATTCGTAAATTTAATGATAAATTGCAATTCGAGCGCTTCCAATACAAAAGACTTTGTCATTCTGGCCGGAGATATGAACGCCTCTTCTAAGGAATTTCCTTATCGTCTTTTAGGTCAGTTATCAGGCTTTACAAGAGTTGACTCAATTTATCAATTTTTAACAGTGTTTTTGACACAATTGACTGATTGTTATAAACTTCGATCGAATTCAAAGCATAGCAATGGCTTTGAAGGCGGAGACGGTCTCAACAAAAGAGTACAAACACTAGCAACTGATTTGGAGTCAGACATGTCTGACGATGAATACAGCACTTGTGGTCATCGCGACAACTTTTATACGCCTAAATTAGATTCCGGACATAAGACAACTCCCGCACAACGAATTGATTTCATTTTGTTTCGATTGTTTGATAGAAAAAATCCAAACAATGATTCGATAAATCAAATGAAGGAATCGTTTGCCAAACATTTATGTGAAGTCAAACCAATGATAATTCGATGTAAAGACGAATCTGGGCTTTCATTTAGTGATCACCAGCCAGTTGTCGCTATTTTCAAAATCAGGTGTTCTGATCAAAAGACTGCCTCCAAAAGAATAGAGGATTCAGACAATGAGTCAAAATGTAATTTAATTACTGATAAAAATGCTTCAAAAGATGAAAGCGTTTCCAACACTTCAGGTAATGGAAGAGATAATTATCTACATTCGAGACTAGTATCAAACGGTGAGGGGTCTTATTGTAAAACTATGCATGAAAAAGGTGGTGACGGCTCTCAAAATAGACAAAATTCAGAAAAAGTGGGTTTATTTTCGGGTAAATCAAAGTTAAAGTTAAATATTTTATCAGAAGTGTCGGAATCGGGTTCAAAATGGGGTTCAAAATTGGCAAACAGTGGATCCATTCAACTCAAACACATTGCATCGAATGCTATTAATTCAAGACTCAAATCAATTGCTCCCAATAGAGAACAATATCTTAAAATTACCAAACATTTACTCGAAGACTACATCAATGAAAATCAGTTGACATCGAAATACTTTATATTTGTTTTTATATTTTTTATAATAAGTTTGACATTAATTGTGTCTTTTCTTTGCTTATTCTCTCAAATGACAAAAATAGGTATTATATTCTCGACATTTTTGTTGTCAATAGTCTTCATTTTGTCGGCATTTCTCAAACTATTGAGTTCTCGTCACGAAAAGAATGCCATAAAATCCATTCTCAATGATATAGAAAAAGATATTATTCTAAAGAAATGATTCAATTTGTTTAATTAGGACACCAAACCTCCATTGCATTCCAGTCCAGAACCATAGTTTCGCTATAATTTATCCAAAAGTGTAACAATTGAAGTGCCGGTAAAAACTTTAATCGTTTCTTGGCATTCATTTTTCAAATGACTTATAATTTATGTTTAAACAAAATTTGATTCTTTAAAGAAATTATTGAATCAAAATTCACTGATTGTTCCTATAATTTAATTTAAAACTAATATATTTTAAATAAAAATCAATTAATAGTAAATTTTTGGCGTAATTTTGTTATTGAAACCAATAATTATAACAATTATTGGTTTTTAATAATTTCTATTCAAATGGTATTCCACTGCAAACAAGTCTTAAATTAGAATAAAGTGTTTAACAAATCAATTATTAATCAATCGTTTTATTAATCAATTTTAGTAATCAATGTCTTTAATAATTAAATTTTAAGGACGCGGAGGACCGCGAAAGGGAACGGTAGGGTTTGTTTGTTGTAAACCAGATATTTTATCCATTGACATCTCCTTAAGCATAAGGAAAGAGTCCGGATCCACTTCTATCACATCCATATCAATGGCAGAAACCTTTAAATTAGAGATCATATCATTAGTTAAAGAATAATAAATCATATAATAAAGACATACCTCCGGTACGTAATTATCTCTTCTTTCGCGCTCTTCTTCTTGTAATTTAATGGATATCCCGCGAACCGGAGCCCTTTGGATGCGTTTCATTAGATGAGTGACAAAACCCGCGATTTGATTGCGGAGACGCTTCGATGGTATGATAGCTATCTCTTCACAAATTCTTTTATTGGTGTGAAAGTCAAGAGTAAGTCGAGGGTAATATTTCTCGATTATAACTCTCGACGCCTTCTTAATAGTCTTCGTTCGGACGCGACCCTAATTCGGGTTAAAGACATTAAAAGTAATAAAATTTAGTTTAATTCAAAAGATTTTATTTTAATACCATTTTTACAGATCAAGTGTTTTACGGAAAAGGAAATAACAAATGATATGAGCGTTGAATTCAACGTTATTTCTGAATAAACACTAATTAATTGCCGTAATTTGTGGTCAAATGTATTCATCACTCAATAATTAAATTTTTTGTTTACAAATAATGGATGTAATGAGTGATCGACGAAGAGATCGAAAGGACAAACAATTGAAGAAAATTAAACTTAAAGAGGATTTGAGGGCAAAGTCTGCATAAAATCAAAGTTTAGTTTAATATAAAATTCATTTTCAAATCTTTTTATTTGAAGGAAACGTCAGATTCAGTCGATTCTGAAAAAATGCAGATCAGAACAAACCGAAGAGGATATCAATGTCTTAACCGAATCAAAATCTTTGGTCGAATTGGTTTTGAATCGAAAACAAAGAATTGAATTAAATAAAGAGAGATCTAAAGAGGTTGAGGACAGCCCACAGTTAATGGTTGATAAATGTCTTCTTTTGGCTCATCTCATCCGCAAATCTAAATCAATGGTTGTCTATACCGGCGCTGGAATCAGTACATCCGCTCAAATTCCTGATTATAGGGGACCCAACGGTATTTGGACTCGAATGAGGAATGGCTCTCAAATGGAACAGACGAGGGATCTGGTTATGGCAGGTACTGATCATTTGATTGGCAATACAGTCAGTCCTTGATTTAACGGAACCATTATTGTGACCAAAGCTGATCCGTTATATCGAATTTCTGTTAAAACCAATTGATTGAACCGAATGTTAGAGTAATTTGTTTGTGACCACTCTTTTATTGATTTAATTAGAACCGGATCATCATTTTATACCTGTTTATAAATTTTCAACCATTTTGACTATTATTGCAAATATTGTGTCAAAACTAGTTTCATATCAATTAGTTTTATATTTGAAAAATGATAATAAATTCGATAAAATTTTATAGTTTTTAAATATAATTCCTTTAATGGGGATTAAAGACTATATTATGCGTGCAGTCATTTAGTCCGTTAAATCCCGGATTTCATATTAAAATGAAATATAAGATTAGCCCATATGAGAGGTGCACCAAAAATCTGTTATCTAGTCTTTCGTTAAATCGAAGACCGACTGTATATTTCACATATACTTCACATATATTTCACATATATTTCAATCAATGAATTAGAGCCCACTTTCACTCATATGTCAATCACTGAATTACATCGAAAGGGAATCGTAAAACATGTGGTCTCTCAGAACTGCGATGGACTTCATCTGAGAAGTGGTTTACCACAAAACTGTTTGTCTGAAATTCACGGAAATATGTTTATTGAAGTATGTCTTCACTGCAAAACCCAATACTTGAGATCATTCGACGTCACAGAGAAGACATCTCTTCGAAGACACAAAACTGGACGTAAATGCCATTTATGTGCCGAAGAGAGCGGAGATCTAATCGACACAATCGTTCACTTCGGAGAAAAAGGAAAGCTCTCAAAGCCTCTCAATTGGGAGGCGGCGGTCGACTCCTCCTCCAAAACCGATCTTATCTTATGTTTGGGTACGAGTCTCAAAGTTCTTCGCAAATACCACTGTCTTTGGCCTAAAAGAGTGAACGGAAGTCCTCAGATCGGTATCGTTAACCTTCAGTGGACACCAAAGGACTCGCAGTCTGTCATTAAAATCAATGGGAAATGTGATTCAGTTATGAAAGAAGTTATGAAACATTTGGATATTGAAGTAAAACCATATAATAAGTGAGTATTTATTGAAATATAGAATTCTTTAACTCATTGTTTATATTCTTTAGATCTTATGATCCGATTTACCACTTTTCGACTCCTCTTAAACCGGAAGAAGAGAAGACGTGTAATCGCGTGAAGTTATTTGATTCAAACAATAGTGACAATCAAATCGAAAAAATATGTGATTCTAATCTATCCGGGGGTTGGTTTGGGAAAGGGGTGGCCAAAGGCATTCATAAATCAATTAAACGAAAAAAGTGACCCATTTTTCTAATTATTTCATTTATTTATTTGTTATTCCATTAAATTGTTTGTTATTTCATATCATTTTTGTCAGTAAATTATTTCACAATAAATCAGTTAATCATTTATTTCATTAAAAATTTTGATTCAATTCTATAAAAAGTGAACAAAATTTGAAAATATTTTGTTTAAAAAATAAATATCAGATTAAAATCAAAACTATACTTAAATTAAATTAAAATTGTAGCTTGGTTATTTAACTCTTCAAATTATTGCCAACAAGTTGTGTCTAAAGTCTCCATCTATTGAGTGATTGAAAAGAGTATTATTAGAGTAGTGTTGTTAAGGAGAAAGAGTGTGTCCTTCAGTTGAGTGTTTGAGTGTCTAATTGAGAGTTCATTTGTAATATCGTTAATAATAATATGGCCGACAAAGTGATTACAAACGATAAAACACATAAAAATGATTTGTAAGTATTTAGCGATTAATTAATTGAATGATTTGTCGCAACAACTGATGAAATGATTGACATTTTGTTTAATTGACTAAAAGCTGCAAACAATGCCGTTGTGTCACCGATAGAGACAAATTGCGACAATTGGTCTATGATTTGTGTCTGCAAGTGGTCACCGGCCAAACAAAAGCCGATCTCATTATCCCTTCTCTCATCGAAGTGATTGTAAGAACAGTTTTAATGATTTATTGCCATTAATTGAATGATTTATTTGATTAGACGACAAACACAGACATAATTAATATATTGAGTGATGTTTTGTTACTGTTTGGTAAGTGTTGGCTCTAATCAACCATCGATTCAGATGAGAGCACATGATTTGATTTGATTTGAATCTATGGATCGCAATAACGAGCTCTGGTCTCATATCAGGATCAATGTCTGTATTAAACACCTTTTAGTCGTTAATCTAATTTTGTTTATAATAATCTCATTGAAGGCATTCTAAAGAAGTTGTTTTAAGTAAAGTTGTTATCAATAATTTCGTGTCCAGTGATGTAATACTAAGTCTATCGACTGACTGATCGCTGATCTGATTCTATGGTTTAATAACCATAACATCTGTAATAGTATTGAAGTCTTACATCACTTGATTAAAGATAATGAGAAGAAATAACAAAAGTTCCGCTGATTTTAAAGCTTTCATAAATAATTTGTTGATTATATTTAAGATAAAGGTCTGAAAAGACGTCAAAATGGCTGAAGTGGTTGACTGAATGGCACTGACTGTCACTCAAATGTCAAACCTTTCCATTTTCGTTATTAATTGGACTCAAATAGAAATAAATATATAAATCGTGTTCTCAATAGAGATAACATTAGAAGCATTAGTCCTGATATGGGCCTCAAGTCTGCGATCGTCGTAAACCTTAAACTTTGCACTCGTCGTAAATCCAATGCCTTCACATTCTTTGTTCACAGATGTAGAGACACAGACCGCGGAAAACAGAGACCAAAGAGAGTACTTCTTTCAACTCTTAACTTCTGTTAATAATGTGAGTCAAACCACATATTAAATGCATTTCTCTTATGTTTATTGATATCAACAGAAAGTGATTTCCGAATGGGTTCTAAAAGAAAGACTGGAATATGAAACTACTGGCGACGCGAAAATCATTTCCAATAAGAAGATCGCTTCCACTAAATTCATTAAACTCAAGACAAGACTTTAGTATTTATTTTCTCATTAACTCAACTCTTATTTTATTAATGATTATATTTTTATTCAAAAGCTATAAACAACAGAAATTCAATTTATGTCGAGAGGAAAGCGAAGGATATGGAAAACTAATCGTCGAACTGTGTCAGGACCAGGGATTCAATCATCAATATATGCTTGAAGTCATTAAATCACTCATTGGTTTGTATTAATTGAATTGTAATTTATATTCAAGTGATTAACATATATCTAACTTTAAGGCTGTTTTAATTTGGATCCAAATCGAGTTCTGGACATAATTTTGGAATGTTTTGAATATCGTTTAGATCTCCACAACTGTTATATTCCATTACTTCAGAATTTTCTATCAAATTCTACGACATTAACACAAATAATAGCCTTAAAATTCAATTTCTATCAGGTATTGAATTGAGTTTATTTGAGTCGTTTAATAAACAGTTTGTTTGAACAGAACGACTCATCACTTGAAACACCGGATACGTTATATGAAGTGGTGGCACTCGCTCTCTACCATCAACTCATTCAATTGGAACAGTTATATGACTTCGTATGTTAACTATTGGCTCAATATTTACCGATTTGTTTCTAAAGACTAATGTTTTTGCACACAAATAGCTGTTTCCAAACGACAGTAAAATCTTAGATGATTTCAAAAGTGATTTATCGGACGCCAAGACTTTTGCCAAAAAAATCAATGCAATCGTTAGTACAGAAAAACTAAATGAGGAACAACTGAACGCTGAAGAAGAGAAGAAAAAACAATTCGTTTCTAATCAAAAGTTAGGTTTAGTTTTAGCGCTTTTGAAAGTTGGGGACTGGAATAACGCCAAACTATTGATCGATAAATTACCCGAATATTATGCCATCTCTTTCGATGTGATCGCCAAACAGTTATCACATTTAATACACTTTTCGATCGATAAAATGTATAAACAGTGAGTAGTTTTTCATTTATTTGATGATAATATTCAAAGACTGTATTATTTTAAATGAAAATTTCAATTTTATAGGCACTCAGGTCTGCCCTCAGCTGTCGTATCCAAAATCAAAGCCTATAAATGTCCGAAAGAACCGCTTTTAAAACAAATTGAAAATATTATTGAATTGAAAAATATTGGGTTTCCAATGTTAGTGGCAATCGGTCCCTACCTCTATAAGGACACTCTCCTTATCGCCAAAATAGTCCGTATTTGTCGGACACTATTATCTGTTTCGTCAAATTCAGATCTAATAAAGTATGAGATCTCCACTATCTTAGATGAAGCCATTCTTCCGGCCATGTCTTTAGTTGAGAGTAATTGTGCGCTCTCTGAGGAACTCTGGCTTTTACTCAAATCATTTCCTTATCAACAACGGTATAAACTCTACACTAATTGGAAGTCTGAACCATCGAATACACCAGTAATTAAGACCAGAGCTTCCACTTTGAAACGAATTAAATATATAATGAAAAGATTGAGTAAAGAAAACGTTAAGCTATTGGGCCGTCAAATCGGAAAACTAAGTCATTCTAACCCTTCATTTCTTTTCCAATACGTGAGTCTAATATTTGATTTTAGATTTGATTTTAATTATAATTTTAAATGAATTAATTTACAGATTTTATCTCAAATTCAAACCTATGATAACCTCATCGGTCCAGTCGTCGACTCATTGAAATACTTGACGTGTGTTTCATACGATGTCTTATCGTTTTGTGTAATCGAAGCACTGGCCAATCCTGCAAAGGAACAGACCAAACATGAAGGGGCTACAATAGCTCCTTGGTTATTGAGTCTGGCTAATTTTTGTGGATCAGTTGTCAAGAAGTATCCGATCGAATTACCCGGTCTTTTGCAGTTTGTCGCCAATCAATTGAAATCTGAGAAATGTCTGGATTTACTGATTCTCAAAGAAATCGTTCAGAAAATGACTGGAATCGAAGCCTCCGAAGAGATGACTAACGAACAGTTAGCAGCTCTTAGTGGCGGAGAATTATTGCGCGCTGAGGGCGGGTACTTCAATCAGGTCCGCAATACTAAGAAGTCTACCGGAAGACTCAAAGACGCTTTACTGGAGAACAATCTGGCGATGCCTTTATGTATACTTATAGCTCAACAAAGAATTTGTATTCTATTCCACGAACAGTCGCACATCAAACTCGTCGGTAAACTATACGATCAGGTATTGAACCATAAATAGTTTGTGAACCCATTCCTAACAAATGATTAGTGTCAGGAAACTCTGGTACAATACGGGAGCTTTTTGGCCAATACTCTCAATATCGATGACTATATCGATAATTTGCCGAAACTCGAAGAACTGATCACAGATTATAATCTAAGCGCTGACATCACTTTCTTTTTGGTTCGACCGGCGATTATTCATTACATTAACGTATGTTTTGTTTCTCTTTTCATTCAATTTATAATTATTTTAATTTTAGTCTAAATTCGATGAATTCCGTAAAAATGAAAAGACTCCGTCTGCCAGTAAAATGACTCAACACTATATCGAAGCATCAAATACAGTGACTGAGCCACTCGTCGGAGCAATATTTCCTGCCTATCCCTCAAAATTTTGGGACGATTTGAGGTTTGATTATAATATATAGACTTTTATTTAAACAATTAATAATCGTATCAATTATTTCAGTACACGTTTTTTCGTAACATTTTGGACGCTAACGATGTATGACCTGCAGGTCCCCGAAGATAGCTATGAAAGAGAACGCAAGAGATTTAAAGAACAGATTCAAAACGCGGAGGAAAATAAGGATTTGGCCCCAAATAAGAAGAAAAAAGAGAAGGAAAGATGTCTTTCTCTTATGGAGAAGTTGACGGACGAGGAAACCAAACAATCAGATCACGTAAAACGTGTGATGACTCGACTACAGAGAGAAAAGGATCAGTGGTTTCAGTCAAAAGTAGCCAAAATGGAAATGACAACACAGTTCCTTCAGCACTGTCTGTTTCCTCGTTGCAAATTCGCGGCCTCTGACGCTCTGTTTTGTGCCGAATTCGTCCATTTATTGCATAAACTCCAAACCCCTAACTTTTCGACACTTATTTGTTACGATAGGGTATGAGTCATATCTTTAATTGTTATTTGTTTCTAAAATTAGATTCGTTTTAATAGATTTTCGGCGATATTTCATATACGATGTGTTCGTGCACTGAGAATGAGGCCAACCATTACGGGCGGTTCCTGTGCGCCCTTTTAGAAACAGTTATGAATTGGCACAAAAGTAAATCTGTTTTCGATAGCGTATGTTATTTTCAATTATATTCCAATCATTTATTAAATAATTACTCACTTAAAGGAGTGTTCGAAATATCCGGGATTTGTGACAAAGTTCTGTGAAAAGGATCCGATTCATGTCGACTATGAAAACTATCGTCACGTTTGCCACAAATGGCACTACAGACTAACCAAAGCATTCATTCTGTGTCTCGATTCCGGAGATTACATTCAAATTAAGAATTCATTAATTATTTTGACAAAAGTGTTGCCACAATTTCCTGTAATGATTAGCTTCGCTCAGGCTATTGAAAGACGGGTCGACAGTATTCGCAATGAAGAAAAAGAGAAACGACCGGATCTTTACGTTTTGGCCACTGGATATTCGGGTCAATTGAAGTCCAAAAAGGCGTCATTTATTCCGGAGTCAGAATTCCATATCAAAGAAGTTAAGAAAGGAGTTCCCCAAAACACCCCTTCAAATAGTGGTATTAAAACCGAAGTCAATAACGTTATTATCAAAAAAGAACCCAAAGATTCGTTTACTAATAATATCGAAAAGGATTCGATTAAATCGAAAAATAGTGATTCCGTCGAAAAGAAAAAGGAAAATAAAAAAGAAGTTAAAAGCGATTCAAAACTAAGGAAAACAACAAATGAGGAGAAAATTAATAATAGTATCGAAAAGAACACCAGAAATGAATCGCGATCTTCGTCTGTGTCCTCATTGTCTCCGCGACGAACTAATGACCACAAATCTAAAGATGATATCAACGAATCAGATAAAGGTTTTATTATTTGGTTTTGTTTTTATTTAATTAATGTTTTCTTAAATATATATTCAGAACAAAAGAAAAGAAAATCCGAAAATAAGGTCCACTCAGAAGAGAATAATATTGAAAAACGTTTGAAAGAAGAGGTAATCAATAATTCGATTGCAAACAATCAGACGAATCGATCGCATGAGAAGAAGCAAACCTCGAGTTTAAGGAAAAGACAACAGGTTTTCAATTATCATATTTTCGGTGATTTATAATTAAATTTATTTTTAGACAAAAGAGTCGCCAAACAGTGATATCTCTGATTCAACGCCTAAACGACGCAAAGATGAGGACTCGACTAAAACTAAACGCGAAGACAGAGATCCCAGAATTAAAGTGAGATTTTATTAACAATTTGTGTGAAATCTCTTTTATTAATTTAAATTATCTTTTAATTAAAGTCTTCAGACAAACGAAACAACTCTTCTCGACGTCATAAACAAGAAGACGACAAATGAGAGACATTTTTACAATTTATTTGCACAACATTTTCATCATTTATTTATTCTTTGAATAAATTAAAATTGATTTTCGATTATATTTTTAATTTTTTTGCTGTATTTAAGTCTTGATTTAAATATCTTTTATTAAACTGTTTGTTAAGCCATTCGTCACTTATTTTGTTGTCATTAGAATCGCAACGAATTGTAACCATATTTACATTTTTACGTATTTCTGAAATTAAATCACAAATTATTAAATTTGTTTGAAATATAAAAACAATTTGTAAAACACCGGAATGTTTGACAACTTTAATGGGATTTCGAAAAACAGATGCTTTGCTCTGATCTTCATTTAAACCAAACATTAAACCTCTGGTAATAAAACAAATAAATAAATGATTTGATTTTAAAGTCAATCTCTTTTACAGATATATAACATCTTTTGGTGCTCTCATTGAGAATTTATTCAGTGCTCCCGAACTCAGAATAATATTCTGAAACAAATAGAAGTAATGATAGTCTACAAGAGATTTGTGTTAACCCTATAAATAAAACTGACTTTTGATTTAGTTTTTTCCACCAAAATCTGTCCAAACGCTAGAACTGATCGTCTGGTGGTCTGATCCAAAAGACAATTCCCATAATTGATTTCGAGTCCAATTCCTTTAGAAATTGGCTGAAAATTAATTGAATTTATTTAAAACATAATATAAACAAAGACTTAAAATTCAATACCAATGAAAAGTTTGCGCGCCTTATGTTTGGACACATTTTGTCACTTAAATTAAAAGTAATTACATCGCAATCAAAGTTACCGTTATTTAAATGACTAAGAATTTTGTCGTTCAGCGGTTCGATCGACAATAAGTGGTATTTCTTTGCGTTTTCCGACTGATTCTTAGGTTAAATAAAAAATATAATTATCTTTAATACTATTTTACTAATTATACATAAATTTAGATAAAAATATTTAAAATCAATTACTAATCGATGGGTTTGGATGTGATCATCGACTTTGACGTTAAGACGAGTCTTAATCGTCAGATCACTTAAATTGTGATCTAAACCTTCCATTTGAATGAGTGGTGGACTCGGAATCTGGTATTAAATTAAAACATTTAAGAAAACAAATAGAGAGGTATTACCACTTTGTTTACTCTTTTAATATCATTAGACTCGATGTCAACCGTCAGAGCAATGGTTCGAAATCCCACTGTTTTTCAAAATTTAATTAAATTAAAATATTTTTTAAATACTTTAGTAATTGAAAAGAGATTACAATTTAGTGCTCGATTCAACTTTTCTATCATTTGGTTCTGGGAATCAAAAGTTTTGTTTTTATAAACAATAATATTTAAATCCATTTTTAAAGTAATTTGAATTTAAAACCCAAACAAAAATATTTAAATCAAAATTTAAAAGTGGACTCAATTTAAATGCAAAACATATGACAAACAATAAGTAGTTTTCAAATGACTGACAATTAATGCCGTAATTTATTGAAGTATTTATTATTTGATTGTTTGGCGCCAAACGAACTCTCATTTAATTGAATGCAATTAAACGTCAATTAAATTACAGACAATTTGTGTTTTAATATTATTCTTCGATGTCTTCAATGGAGTGTTTAGTGAAAGATAAAAGAAGTCTGATTTATGAGATTTTATTCAGTTTAGAGGGAATTGTCGGCGATTTGATTGAATTAGATGTGAATCGCGACTCAAAATACTTTAAAATTAATGATTTGACAATCAATTCATCGATCAGTTTATCAGAAATCAATTTAATTAAACGATTGCTTCAAATCGCAAATAATTACATTAAAGTCAATCATTTCGTTCAGAAATTCAGTTCTGGTATTGGATTTGATTTAAATAAATCGTTAATTAATTTAAATTTCAATTAATATTTTAGACTCGGATTCATATAATAGACGTTTCGCTCAAACTATCGATGAATTACTCATTGAATACAGAAATCATTTGATTGAAGTCGAAAAAGATATTAATAGGGATTCAAACTATAGTTTAATTAAATTAAACCAATTCTTTAAAGTAATCCTTTAATCCAATTATTATTCTTTCGATAATTTATTTAATTTTCTCTCATTTTATTCATAGTATTCACAAACCTTTGATTTTTTAAATGAAATCGTTTCTCATATCAATGAAGAACTGGTAATCTGTTCTATATTTTAATCAAATTCTTTGTTTAATTGTTTTTTATTCAGAGCTCTTATGGATCAGCTCTGGATTTGTTGAATAAAAGTTCGTTTTCTGGTTTCAGTCAAATACAAAATTCTGCAAAAATGTAATTAATTTTAAATGTATTTCAAATTTAATAAATGATTTGATTTAAGTATTCAGAGAAGCAATGATTGTCTTTATTCTGATATCTTTTCGTGGATTCTCTTTGGCTTTCTTTCGACCAAATCTCGAAATCATTTCTTCATTAAAGAGACTGATTGTGAAGGAATAAAACTCGACATCTCTCGAGTGCCAACCTTTTTGGATCCGAGGGATGCCTACAAAATACTTAAAATCGGAGAAACGGTTCGTTGGTCTCAAAGTCGTGGAGGTATTTATAAGACATAGTCTTCTCATAGACTTCACAATTAATGGGAACTCAAATCTGATTTTATGTTTCAGTAAAATCTTTATTCAGTAATAAAGAGAACGAATTATCCGAATATTTGAGAAATTTTAAGAAAAAACAAAATATCGACAAAAACTCTTTGACTGAATTTCTAGAATTCGTACGAAAAATAGTTTCTGAGGTCTGAATATTTGAATTTTTAGATTACAGTGTATTATAAAAAGTAATATTTAATTGAATGACAGCACACATGGAATTATGTGGTTAATGAACAGCCATTCATACAAATATTAAATCAAATTAAAGACATTTATCTGACGTCAAGTGATAACTTTTGGACCAGTTTTGTGTCGCACTCTTCCAAACTATTAACAAATGGACACAAAAGCACTCAAAAAGGTTTTCAATCTTTAAATTAATACGTTTTTGGAAAGCATTTCTTATTATTTAATAGAAATAGAAAATGCATTCGAAATATCGTTGCGTCAGGTCTTCAGTGATAATACAGTCAATCAATTGATGACAAGATTTTCGATTACTGTCCCTAAAAATGGAAACAATTATTTATTTTTTATAGACTACGAAATTCCAGTTTCGATGCAAAGTATTATTTCAAACGAAAGTTTAGACAAGTATTACATAAAAACAATTTAAGTCACAATTAATTTATAAATTTCTTTTCGCAGATATAATAAAATTATGAATTTTATGGCAAAACTCTATACTTCGAGATTCGAATTGAATCAAATTTGGTTAAACACATTCAAAACAAAAGTTAATTCTATGTCTAGTCTTCGGCTAAAAGTTTTAATTTTAAGGAATTCGCTCTCGTTTTTGATTAATTGTTTTTATAATTATTTCAAAGTATTTTTGATGAAAAATCAAATCAAAACTGTTTTATGATTTTTATTTAATTATAGACAGATGTTATCCAAAGACTATTCAATGAGTTTGTCATTAGAATAGAGAAAACTAAAGACATAGAACTGATTCAAAAGGAACACCAAATAGTGTTAACTGATATAATCGGACAAATATTTCTCAAAACTTCTGTCGTAAGAATTGAAATATTGTTTTATAGTTTTTAATTAAAAATCAAATCAAATGTTTAGATAAATAATTGTTTGGAAAAACTATTCGTTTATTGCAATCAATTTAAAGGAAGTGTGGATTCCGAGGAATCAATAAATCAATTGATTGAGGTTTTCATTCATTTATTAATATTACCCCAAATTAACATTTATTTGACTTAAAATATAGGACTTCGAGCGAACAAAAGGACAAATCTATCATTTATTGGTTAATATCGAAACATATAAAACAAATAAAATGATTTCTAATTTAATTTTAGAGATCGAAAAGTGTTCGAAACAACAAATTATATTAAATTAAATTAAAGCTAACAATAAATTGTTTGAGGAATACCTTAAGTTTGGATTCTTTGTTGAGCCAAATGTATAATAACTTTAATTGCGGGCAAAAAAGAAGTGGTTTCACCAAAAGTAGTCGAAGTGACTAAATGTGTGTGACATTCCAGTGCTGTTTGGAACTCATTTTGATTTAAAGCGTTTGCGATTTGAGTTAAACCCAAAAGTGTAGTACTCGAGAGCTGACAATTTGAGGACAATTTGTAGCGCAATGTTTCCAATTTGAGTCTCGAGTCCTCTAATTTTCTCCTTATATTTAAAGGTTGAGAATTAAGGCTCTGTTGTAAGTGTTGTACTAATCGGTCGAAAGCATCCATTATTTGTTGGTTTTGTGGCGATAAATACAAAGGTTCTGAGGGAGTGACCACTGATTGCGGACGAGTTGGACGTATTGGTCGACTCGGCTCTACTGTTTCCGAAGGTATTACCGGTAAAGGATTGGATATAGTGTTGACTATCTTTTGGCCGAAAGCGTGTGAATGTCCCTCATTTAGAGATGCACTCAAAGAATTATGTCGAGACCTGGGGCTCAGTACCGGTGGATCGTTCCAACCTGGAGTCACATTTGGAGGGTTGTATTGCTGTTCCCCATAACTCTGATTGCCGTAAGAATTGAAAGTATTTTGTTGAGTCATTTGATACAACTGTGGAGGGTTTGCAACATTTGGAATGATTGGAACGGTTGGGATCAGTGGAGTGGGAGGAGCAGAGGATAGACTTGGCTGTGGATATGCACGGGATATATTTGGAGCCATTGAGTGGGCTATTTGTTGGACGGCTATATTCTGTATTGGCTTCGAAATAGGCATTGGATTAGTATTTTGATAGATATTAGGATTTCTAGTGAAAGGCTGAATATTTTTCTGAACTCTGGGCGCAACCGCTTGTGTTTGGGCTGAAAAGCGTCTATTATTTGGTCTAAGATTTCCAATAATCCTATCTTTGAGTTCAATCTCATTATCGTCGATGTATTTAAGGGCTAAATCCAACTTTCCTTCGACTGCCAGGAGTTTAGCGAAATATGCGGTCAACTGATTGGCGACAAATTCCGAATTCGAACACTTTTGAAGAATTAATGACAATTCTATTCGATCCAAATGACTGCCAAACGGAACAAATTTCGAGAGATTAATATAATCGCCATTAATTATATAGCAATATATGCCGGCGTCCAACCATTCCTTTACACCGGAATCCACATAACTGTCAATCAATCTTTTGGCCAAACTGTGTATTAGAAATGATTTAGCGCTCACGTCCTCCCAGTTTTCAGATTCTCTTATAATAAACACCAAAACCTGTCGCCAATACTTGAGTTCTACTTTTGAAATGAATTCTTCAAACACGTGGACGGCCTTCGATTCAAATATATTGTCTTCACTCGATGTCTGTGCAGTTATTATACACCAAAGCAATGAAGACCACGACTCCGGCTTTGATGACAAACAATAATTGAAATATTGGCGTAAAGTGGATGACGTGTGCTCTGGAGATACGAAACAACAGACGAGTAGAGCTTCCGTCCAATTGTTGTTTTCAATACAATTCTTGACCACAGAATTAAGATCTCCACTAAGAATACCTCTATTTATCTGATTTCCTAAACAGGAATCAGAGGTTTCAATATTCAAACTCTCGGGAAGTTTAGTATTAACACAATTATTGTCTAAATTTTGGTTTTCCAATAACTCTGTTCCATAAGAATCAATCGATTCCTGATTTGTTTGGTTTATGTTTAGAGACATAACTCTATTCGTTAATTGACTATTAGTTAAATCACAAGAATTTTGGATAGAATTTTGTGATGTTTTCTCATTAAAGCCGAGGAGTTGGAGGAGTTCTTCCCTCTGTTTTTGTCGATCGTTTTCAAAATGAAGTGAAACTAATTTCCAGGCCTTCGATATATTTTCGTTATCCGAGTGCTCACATATTTTGTAGAGACAGTAATCCATAAAATTTCCATTACTTAAAGCATTTTCCAGTTTTTCGGTTCGATTTAGCAATTCTGGGTCAGTCATTACTTGATGGACAGTCATCACATGTTGGGTATATTGAGCGGAAGGTTGGCTCTGAGTTTGAGTTATCACAACATTATAAGTAACTAATTTTCCGCTGAACTGTAATTTAATTTTCAAATGTTAGCCAAATATTTGGCATTAATTTTCAAAGTTATAGATTTGAATGAAGACATACCCCAAACGACGCTCTACAGGGAGTTCTCATCCATTTGGGGGCTCTATTAAGAATTGGTTGACTCTGAAGAACCGGAGATTGAATTTGTTGTGGTATTACATTCTGAGAGTCCAAAGAAAATGATTCTAAAATCTATCGAAAAAAATATTTTTTACTAAAATTCTAAGCAATTAATGACTAACCGTTTGATTCGTTGTTTGATTATAAGAATTGTTTTGAGTTATATTATAAACAGTGGTTTTGCCATCAAATGAGTTAATTGCAAAGAGTGAGGGCTCCCAATCACACCATTCTATTTCATTAATCCATTGATTAGTAATAAAAGGCAGTACTGACTGAAGTGGTTCTTCATTAGTGGGTACACAAGGATTCCAAAGACAAACGGTATTGTCTTTGCCGGCGGACAGCAAAAGATGTTCGTCATATGAATTCCAAGATATACTTTGAATACCACGTGAATGACCACCTGATCCAACAAATAGACATTCTATTATAAAACCACTGATTGACTCATCAGATAAAACCTCTTAAATTGTTGAGAGGACAGGTAGCGTATCTCAGATCCCATATTTGTAGTATAGGATTGGCATCATTAGAGTTGGCCACAATCAGAGTGGTTGCGGTACTCTCTGACCAAACCAGTGAACGGGATATCATCAATGATTGCGGTCCAGTGCCCCAAATGGAAGCGGCGTTATTATCATGAACTCTCATAATAGGACCGGTATTAGTGGCCTTTCTTATATCCCAAACATGAATATTAGAATTGGAAGCGGAGGCCAATATTGTCAACACCTGTCGGTTCCATTTAACCACATTTACCGAATCATTTGCTGAAGAATTCAAATTTAAGGTCTGTTCGAACTTTGCTTTGCTCTCAATATCCCAAACACCGACTGAACCGTCTTCGCAGCCGACGGCCAAAGTTTGCGTCTCTTTAGGATTCAGGTCAAGACAATTGAAACCCGAGGTCTGGACTTCTGTTTCATGTTTTAGTCGAATGTCATTCGAAGTGTTATAAAACTATTTTAAATATATTTATCTATAAATTAATAAAATATAAAACTTTATTAAAAATAAAAAACCTGTAAATTCTTGAGTTGAGTGCCACATATCAGTCCATTTGTATGCCATTTCATAGACGTCAATGCAGTGGACATCACTTTCGATGACTGCAAAGATGTCTCTTCATTTGGTTTATCGATATTAAGGCCATAAATCTCTAATTTGTTGTCAGAGCTGTCATACAATTGTTTGTTAATTTTGTTAAGTATTTAAAGTATTTTATTTTTAAAATCAAATAACAGATCAAACAATTAATTATTTTATTTGTATTTATCAGACCTTAAGTTAGTGTCAAATTGTTGAGTAGTAGTTCCGACGGCGAGACTGGCCTCAGCCCTCGTCGGTGACCAACAAAACAGTCCATTGCTATTGATTTGCTTGAATTTCATGTTTTTGTTATACAATTTTTAAGAATAATTTACTTTAAAATGAAAATAAAGTAAAATATTAATTGAATGAAATTAGATGTTGTCCTCCAGCGTGGCATCAATTGGACACTTGAGATGAGTCAGTACTCCAACTAATGTTTACAAATTCGCTGACAAATACACAGAGTATACACTTTCACACTATATCTTAAATACAATAAAACCCAGTTTTGTAAAACACCTTTTTTTAATTAAGGAAAGAAAGTCTAAAATTTACGAATAAATTGTTTTGAATTTGTTTAAAACAAACAATTATTTCGATCTAATCATTCAAATAATTAATTTAAAAAGTATTTTATTAATCAATATTTGATTTTAGTTAAGACTAATATGAAATTATTAGGAATATTACATTCAATTAAATAACAGATGTGTCAATCCATTTGTCATTCATTGAATAATCTGGGTAATATAAAATACATTTACACTATTATAGTGACTATTATATAGTAAAGTCAGTAATTTTTAATTATAAATTTTAATCAAAACAATGTTAATCTGAAACTTTTAAGATAAAAGTTTTATAAATAATAACATTAACACTAAAAGCATGTTACCTAGACGCCTAGAACTAGACTATCTAGGCACTCGCACTATGGTATGTATTGAATTAAGAAAGTAGAAAAATTAGTCTGGTTCTATTCTTAATTCACAAACCATTCCCCTTCTGGAAACAAATTTTCTCAAAAAGTTCCCTTGGATCTTTTATTCTCTTTTAAAACATTCATTTATTAGTCCAAAAGTCTAAAAAAGTATCTTGCTCAAAAAATTATGATCAACTATATTTTGTCAATTAATTAAAATTCGATTATAAAATACCATGATTAATTATTTATTATAAATAAAGCAATTAATAAAATTCATATTCAGGTAATTGAAAAACAATTTATAAATTTATTTTTAAA
>LBFM01011417.1:0-13956 GCA_000988765.1 Achipteria coleoptrata | reverse complement strand
ATAATAATAATAATAATAATAATAATAATATTATTATTATTGAATGAATGCATTTTCATTTGGAGAGAAGCATAACATCTGAATCTAATTGAAGTAAATCACAAAAAGAAAATTATTTATTTATTATAAACTATTATAAAAATGAAATTTTGATAAAATCTTATAAAATAGTTCTCCTATGAGAAGGGGTCCCCTCTTTCTCCATAAACTTGAGCTCAAATTTCTCGTTTATTTGAGAGTTATTTTTGATTAAAAGAATTTTAATCCTTAAAAACAAAATATTGATATTAATATCATTTGTTTATTGTATAAAAATATACAAAGAAATAAATACTCGAATTACATACAAATAACATTAAATGTTAGAAACAATAATAGTTTCAATTGATCAAGATACAATAGATGATACAATAGATGATAATATAGATGTTTATATACACTAAAAAAATACAAACTCTTAGAAAACGAGTCATTCATTGACTTATAAAATATAGAAAAAAAACATCAAAAAAGTTATCAAAAAATTAATATTTTATTAAATATTTGTGTCAAAATTGTGTAACAATTATTGCATATTATAATCGAGAGCTCAAAACTTGTAATTACAGTTCAATTATACAAACAATTAACGGACAAAACATTGAAAATATGAATATTATTTAAAGAAAGTCTCGAATCGGCGCCAGAATAGTCTTTTGGAGATCTGGAGAGATAACTCATTCTTCGTATTCAGAAATATCTCATAGAATTTGGCTTAAATGTGGATCTTTTGACCCCTCAATCAAATGTATACTTTGTTTGATAATTGAACTCATATTTAGAAATACAAATAGATTAAGGAATTGGAGATTCTTGTGATTTATGATTAATAAACTATTCGTTTGAATAAACTATTATAGATAATAATGATATGAAATATCAGACATTTCTTTAATATTCTCCAATCTATTAAAAAAAGGATCAAATTTTTGTTTATAAGACAAAACTATTAGATATTTTGAGAGAAAAATGTCAATCATTTCATTATTTGGTATTTTACGAATCAGGCATTTTGTGGGCTCTTAACTAATAGTCAAAAATTAGATTTAATTGAATTGAAAATATGACCACTGCTACTACTCGTCGATTTTCGAGCCGTTTTCGATAGAGTTGTGTGCTTTAAGCTATAGTCTCCACTATTCTTGAGTATAGGCATTAGATTATCTTTAACTTGGTAACTTGGAACTATAGGAGACAGTGAAGGTCGACATTGAAGTCTCGGTGTCTGTAATGGCGGTAATTCTTTTGATAAATTCATTGTCGAAGAAGTGATTTGATTAGGTTTCGGTTGAATCGATTGAATCGATTCAGTATTTGTAGTAATACTTGAATTTCTAGTAAATGGTGTTTGTTGTGATGGTTGTGATTGTTGTGTTTGTGGTGTTTTTGTCGCTTGTAATTGGAAGACCATAATTGGTTGAGTAGCCATAGTGGCTGCCATCGATGTTATTGGAATAGTATTGGGACTCACTATTGTTTGAATGGGTGACATAACAGATGAGACTATACTTCGGGAATCATAAGATGGTGTTTGTCTCGGAATCGGCACTTTTGGGTTCATTTTTGGCATTCTATTCGAAGTCGACGCAGAGTTTTGTAAATTTGATTTGTGTTTACTTTTAGTTTTTTCAAATTCTTTGTCGAAACTAACTTTTGGTTTCTTTTTTTTAGTTTTGAGTAACTCTACACTCGTTTGGGTAATGGCTTAATATTTTCAATAAAAACCAAATTAATATAATATTTAGCAAAAAACACTTACAATTGGATATCATTTGTGCGGCATCTTTGGGGTTCGGACACATTTTTAAGATAGTTTGCAACAAATAATAAGTCAAATCGTTGACATCAAATCCCCGGTCAGACATAATATCTTCCAATTGGTTAACCGGATCCTTATAACTATTCACTTCTGCAAAATATTATATCAAAATTATAAATTATTTTAAGAATATTTAAATTAAATCAAACCTTCATTAGAGTCCGAATCTGAATCAGAAGTATACGGAATTATTTCACAAATGTTGGACTCATTATCAGAATCCGTGTCGTTTCGAGAGGAAACACTTTCAGTAAATGGTTTGTGTGAAGTGTTTCCTTCATTGAGTGAAGTGTTGCTTTGATTTACTTCTTCATTCATTTCTTCTTCCTGTTGTTGTTGTCTTCGGAGAGCTATCTGTGCGGCCATTATTTTTTGTCTCTCGACAATCAAAATGCATTTATTACACGAACACTCCTTTTTGGGACACTTTCTCTTATGTCCTGTCAATCAAATATTTGATTTAATTAAAATTAGAATTAATAAAAATTCTGACCTTTAAGGAGAACACTGATCCCATGATTACGACACCTTGCACATTTAGGATTCTTACCAAAGGCTCCACTCCTTAACTGGTCTGCCGTTAAGTTTAATTTTTTGATTACTTCGTCTTTTGTACTCATTTGAAACGCCAATTAAACTGAAATTAAAAATTTTTATTAAACGTAAATTAGATTTGAAATAATAAAGTGATTAATAAAATTGAAAACTCTATTGATTTAAATAAGTAATAAAAAGTTTAAATTAAAAAAGTATTAATTGAGTTAAACTTTTTGTAAATAAAAGTTAAGGAAAACAATTCTAATAAAAGGATTAATTAATTAATTTTGAGATTTTAATGTAAAAAAGTTTTGCATCAAAATAGTGATGGATTCGACTAAAAGTGTATGAAAAAAATGTGAACAAATTTTAATAATTTCAAGGATAGAGTTTTAGATAATATTTGAATAAAACACTTCAGTACTGATAACTATTATGCAAAATATGCTAATTATTTGTTATTTTCAAAATTTAATTACATTTTATTGTTTTCACATAAAATAATAACACTTTTGTGATGAAATCGATAACAAACTGCTTATCGATACAAATGTAACAAAAACTTAATTCTTATTATCAAAAATGCTTTTAATTTTAATATAAGTTTTAATGTAAATAAAACTGAATGACAGGTCAGTTATGCTATAAAATTATTGTTTAAATAAGAAAATTATAAATAAATCAAATTTAAGCTTAAATTTCATGTTTTACTCACCAATTGTTCTCAATTGAAGTCTAAAAGCGTTAAAATATAACCAAATTTAAGCAAAAATGGATTATCTTTGTCTCATTTCAAGTGAATCCAAAGTTTTCAACAAAAGTCTTACGAATCGAGACATCAATTAGTATTTTGTTTCGCTAATGTTTTGTTGAATTCTTGAAACTAATAAAAATTGTCAATCTTTTAGATTTATGATTGGGAGGGAATATACTATTTCATGGGTACAACCGGTTAGCACAACAAAACATGCTAACTCACAAAATTATTTAATAGAGTATATTTCAATTTTCAATCTTTTCTATTCTAATTTTGTTGTCAAAAAAGATTTTCTAGTATTTAACATGATAAATTGTTGAATTCAAAAATCAAACTTAATGGATAAAGTTTACAACCTTTAAAATTGAATTCAAATGATCAGAGAGTAAAGGATAAAATTGATTAATACATACTTATATTTATGGGGCGAACGCAATGAATGTATCCAACAAATCGTGTTTAAAATATGCTGTTCTGCAGCTGAAGAGTAAGCTCTTGCGATACAAACGTTTAATGTCTGGCTTTTGAAATTTTGCAATCTAGCTTATTTTATGGTAACTCCAATATAATTAAAAGAATAACTAATATTCATTGAAATTAAATCAAAATTAGGATTAAATAAAATACTTTAATTACAAAAAATAAATAAAATTATTATAAATTTTGTTAAAATTTGTTAAATATATTGGTTTTAGTTTCGGTAACTTTTATTGTAAAATAAACTTATTTTTTATGTGTCGCGACTGATATGCAATAATAGTGTCGACTAAAAGAGCCAATCGTCTAAAGGAAAGTGTTTTAATAACAATAATACGCAAAATCCAAAACCAAATTAAACAGATTTTTTAAAACAACGAAATGTGTGTTCAATATTACAGCGAAGCACATATACACAACTTAAAGAAGTTTTTATGTCAACTACAGTCGAGTCCCGGTTTAACTCACATTTAACGGAATTTCGATATAACAGACAGATTTTAACCGACAGCTCCTTTGGCTCTCTAATGTTAAAATTGCCACTAATAACGGGATCACAAATAAGGGATTTAATAGAATGAAAGTGTCTGCGCGTATCGCATATCCTTTGCCTCTGATTTAACAGAATCTCTGCCTAAAAACTGTGTCACAATTATTAAATAATTTTTTAATCAACAATTTCTTTATAAATAATTTATAAAATCTTTGACAAAAAAACTACAAAAGGTTTAGAGATTAGAGTCTAAGACTCTAAGGGCTCAAATAATTGTTAGTCAAAATGGAAAATTCTGAATTATATAGAACAAATAACATAGATTCTAAAATTGCTGATTGCATGATAACATTTATCAGTACTTAAAAAGATATTATAATTCATTTTAAATTTTTTTTGTAGAACTCGTAGACCTGATATATGAACTGACGAGAGAGAGATTTTGAGTGCACCACTGGTTTTTTTTAAATCCAGACTAATTTATTTAAGTCTAATTCAAAAAATGATATTTTCTTGATAAAGCCATGTGAAATTTAACATGGAAGATTCAAAATGCTTACAATCAAACATATTTAATATGACATGCCTTCAATTTTTAGTTTAAAATAAAGTTTTTGATAAATAAAAGTTAAATTTAAGTTATATTTCTATTAATGAACTGAAATGTATTTTAAATAAATGAAAACTCTTGTCATTATAAATATGTTTCCGAAGTATAGCTTTTATTAATTTGACATTTCTTTTACTGAAATTTTAAAACATTTGAGAATAACTTTTTCCAAAATTAAATTTGAATTAAAAAAATTAAATTTATTGAATAGTTTTTAACATAGAATTAGATACAGATTTGTGTAAAAAATTAAAACAAAAGATTTTTTTTAGAAAATCAGTAAAAATTAATAAAATTACAACTCTTTAGATATCGACAAAACATTTGATCTAAAATTGAAAGAATTGACTGAAATTAGATTAAAGTTAAAGAATTCATCAAAAAATCTATAATTTTTTAATTCATGAAAAATTGTATTAAAAACAAAGATATTTAGCTTTTGTTTAAAATAATTGATTATATAATAGTATAATAGAGTAAATAATAGTATATATAGTTTTAAATATTATATTTGATATAACACTTTAAAAATAATTCAACCGTTAATATAAAAAAAACTAAACTCTGTTATTAAATGACAACTAAAAGTCATTTAAATAAAATATCATTAAAACTGATATCTAATATATTGGTATCCATTGGAACCGATTTTTACAATACTTTCAACAAAACTTTAAATTTAGAGTTTTTTTCAAATATAATCTCAAAAAAGATCAATATTTCAAATTAGAAACAAATTAACTAAAAATAGTTTTGATTACAATTAATTTGAAATAAATTTTCGGTTAAAACAAATTAATTCCATTAATAAAATCATTTTTCAATAATTAATACCGAATTTAGTGACATAATTACTCATAAGATTACTGTAGATTAAGTCAATTGACTGTGTTTTGAGAATTTCATAAATTATATGCAAGATTATTTCAATAATATTGCACCCTGGCTAAAAAGCAAGATAATCTTTTGCCTCCAAAAAATGTTAAACGTTGTGAATGAAATTAAGATTAGTCGGGAATAGTAAACAGTGATAACATCAGAGAAAACATTTCAATTGTCTTTTCACTTCGAACTCAACTCATCTGACATTATATTGGGATCACTTCTCATCTCTTCTCTAATTTAAATCAATTTATGATTTTTATTATTAAAAGTAATAAACACTTTAAAAGAATTGCATTGAATTACTCAAAATGGATATTACATTAAAATCTAAACTTGCAATAGTTTGTCAAAAGCAATATTATGTGAGTAATCTTGTATACCTAAAGTAAAAATCAAAATAATCTTGGATGTAATCATATGAGTAAATCCGGTTTTTTATAAGAATCTGATTCGAAGACAAACTTAAAGTGTTTTTGAATTCAATGGGAATATCGATAAAAAATAATAAATTAGAAACAAATAGTTTAGGAAAGGGTTCATCAATTGATTTGGTTGTCTCCGGAGTCGATAACACTGGAGAGATAGCTATTTTGATACGTGGGGTCGGCTATGAATGCGGTTCTTCCGTATTGTGAGTTTGATGTGGGATCAGTTAAGAAAGCAGTGGTCAGAATCTGTAGCGGTTGGATCAGAGTGAGAGACGGCACTGCAGACCGCCCTAAGATTACATTTGTTGGATGAGTTCGCGCTCCGGCTGTTAAACCGTTTGCTACCATTTGTTGAGACATTGCATTTCCCGGCGCTGTCATCGTTGGAGTGTTTATTAAATTCATTAGTCGTGAAATCGGACCATATTTTGAGACAAACGGACGATCAGAAAATGGAATCATTTGATCGTCTTCTGAGGGAAGAGTAGGGGCGACACCAGAATTAGTAGCACAGGTAAGTAATGACGCCCCCATTGAAGCCGTAGATGTGACCAAAACTGGAACTGAAATCGTTTTAATCGGATTCGTTTGGTTAGAGTCACCCGAACTCATGTCTGGATTCTGACTGATTAGAGGGGGCGGACCCATAGTCAGTGTTGGCGAGAGGGCAACATTTGTGGCTCTAATAATACGAGAGGGTGGCACTGAAGCACACGGTCTGACCACTTGTTGAACGGTATGTCTCGTTGGGGACGACATTAAACTGATTGGCGAAAAACTCTCCGAATTGAATGGAGAAATCGACTGCTCGTCCACTAGAGGTCTGACGCGACTCACTCTTTGTCTTTGAGAAGCATTTGGAGTAAAGCTTTTAGGAAATGGGTTTCGATTATAATTGTTATTATTTCCCAAATTATACGAAGAATTAAATCTCTGCAGAAATTCAATCAATTGGAAAGTTATCACTTTTGCGCACTCAAGCGCTTCAGACAATTCTTCGAGTGTCGGATGACTGACCACTTCTGACAAAATATATTAATTTATTAAACAAATTTCAAATTTTAACAATTCATACCGTGAGTAGGACTGGGATCTATTAGCGATAATCTATCCAAATGCTGTTTAATAGTGCTCAGACCTGAAGGATCGCCAGTCCTTTGGAGTGCTATTACGAACTCCTGTATCGACTGATTGAAAGAAGCCGGAGATTGAAGCTATCGTTCCGTTTAATACAATATTTTTATTATTTTATCACAAAAAGAATAAAATAATGAAATACTTTATCAATGATTGACTGCATGTGTGACTTGTGATTACTATCACCATAAAGAAGGGACGACCACTGGTCAGGCGATATTCGAAGGCCGGCCTCAAGAGCTATGGATACTATTTGAGTGTCGTGTTCTCGTCTTAGAGCTTCATAAGAACAATACTCTTCTTTGAGTTGCATTAAACTCGAGTCACCGTCTCTTTTGGTCAACTGATTCAATATATTATTAATATATTATATTTGAATATATAATAAATGAGACCTTAAAACAAGAGGCGCGATATAATAGTTGAATCACGTGTCCGATCGCTGTTTTGCTCGCCTGATGAGGGAAATGAGGGGACAGGCGTTGAACGACAAACATCACCAATACTTTACGAGCCAAAGCACTGCCGTCTTCGAGAGCCAACAAAACTAATCTGTTGTCAATTATTCTGTTATTTAGAAATACAAACTTCAAAAGTGAGTGCAATGAATGCAAACCTAAGCACTTCCTCCTGCATGGCTGGACCCAAGAACTGACAGCCACGGGCTCTGACAGCAGCCCATAAGTTAGAGCTAAACATCATTTTTAAAATTAGAAAAATGTATAAAATTGAATCTAAACTAACCTTAATTGGTGTGAGTCCTGATGTTTGATTAGAAGCTCAGCCAACGCTCGCTCACCGATAGAGCGGACATTCCTCATCGCACGGGTACGACCCTCGCCCTCAACGATCTGACAGTGCAATAGAGTAATGAGTTTTCTCTGCATCGGACGCGACAGCGATTGGTCTGACATTGAAATCAATTTTTGAATAACTTTTAATATAAAATATTTGGGAAAACCATTACTTTGTTGTTGAGGTCGTAAAAGGAGTGCCATTTGTTTAATACAATCAATACATTTGCGATAATAAGGAATATCTTTAATATCAACGCAATCATAGCTGGGATTAACTCTTTCGGTAAGCTTTAAATGAGAAGAATGTGAGACATTGTGTCCATTCAATTGAATTAATCCGAGAATCGCCTCATTTTCGGGAAGTTTGCCCTCAATCGGCGTCGAATCAAATGGACAGCTTTGGACAGACTATCGGACAAAATGTTGACATTAATAATAATCTAATTATTAATATATAATTAAAGTGAGACCTGAAGACAGTTTGAACAACAAGTGTGGGAACAAATCAGAGTAAATGGTTTTCTTGTATTTGAAAATTGATTGAAACAAATCGGACACAAAAGAAAGTCATTTAATTGTGGCGTTAATGGCATTTAGGATATACTATACTATACTTTACTACCATTTATTCATTCACTAAAATATATCATTCAATAAATTTGAAATTTTCATTCAATTAAATGACTAAAAATAATTTATTTTAATTTAAATTAAATCAAATAATAAAATGTTTATTTCAAACGAAGATATTTTTGTTGACATTTGTTTGGGTAAACAAATACTTGTCATAAACAACGTTAACAACTAATTCAGTGTTCAATGAGAGCCCCCACTAATGAGTGCTTCCAATGATAGTTCACACGAGAAGTCAGTGGTTTGATCTGATTGTGGATAGTTTTGGAGTGACTTTCATTTAAATAATCGCCAATCAAATACAAGTGTTTGAAATATGAATCTTATGGGAACCATCTCTTCAGCTAATGTTATCACAACTTGCATAGACATTAGCACTCATTTTTTAATAATTGGCATAAACTCTATCCGAGTGTCTATCCTAATATCACTCTCTGTATTAAATGGTAGCTTTGAAACTATCAAATTTCATTCTAATTAAAATTTGTCTTATTTTGCTAGTTTCAATTCTTGATCTTAAAAATAATTGATAGCATTAATAATTAAAATATAAAATAGACTGAAAGGAATTTAATCTCTTTTTTGGTCCAAAACTGAAAAAATAGTGTGAATTCAATTCAAAATGATGTCTAAAATGAAGTCTAATTGTAATTAAATGGTTTACAATATTTCACGAATTAATTCAAAAATCGATGAGAAAACGCCTGTTTTAGTCTCATAATAGGCTTAAGGACTTAAAATAAATAGATTTGCCGTCAATTCCTGTGAGACTTTTAATGTTGCATTATGTCAGAAATATATCTCTGGTGATATTTTAAGAGGATTTCCCCTAAATATGCAGATTTTGAATGTGAAGTCATTAAAATTTCACTCCGAATAAATTGTCTGAGATTTTAAAGAATTAAAAGCAATGAAACAGTTCTCAGAATAGTTCCCAGAATAAAAACAACTGAAAGAATCACTTTTAGTGAGAATCAAATACCAAATGAATGAGGGACTGAACAAAAGGAGACCCCAATGTTCTCAAGAGTGGGAACCATACAAACACTGAATGATAGAATCAATTCTATGGCTGTACTTAAATGTGTGTAATCTTTAGCTAATTTTCACAATTACTTTATGACCGCTAATAAATAGTGAGAAAACTTTTGATTAATATTTATTAATAAAACTTTATTTCTTATATTTAAAACATTAATTAACGTTAATTTCAAATGTATTTCAACTAATTTTTGCATTAGATTTGTTCCTTCAAAAGAATCGCATTTATATCTATTGCTTACAATGTATTCAAACGTATCTTATATTGATATTAATGAGTTTCATTAGATTTTGTGTGATTTTGAAAATTTCCCACATGAATCTTGTACAATTGTTTCTCAGAGACTAATTTTGCCAATAATTTTAAAACTTTAATTCAAAAGATGTGAGAAAAATCTGAAGAGAAAACAATTCATAAGTTTTTATAGAATCGAAAAATTTAGTTATTGTTATAATAGAGTATAGTTTTGCTCAGAATTTCTTCAATAATCAAATCAGTGATAATTTCATGAGAACTTTTCGGATAAACTCTGTTCAGATAAAAAAGCACTTAAGAGTATTAGTGATCACCAAGATACAACTTTTTAACTAAAATCTCACTATTTTTAGCAAAATATTTAATATAATCTCATTGTTTTTGTTTCACTAAACTCTTTGTTGTAAAATATTTGTCTTTTAAATTAATTAAGAATTGCATCAAATAGTAATGAGTAGTATTGACCATTAAATTATGGGAATAATTATTTTTAATTTCAAGTGATCTTGACAATCTTGACAATCGTTATAATCATACGAAATACAAAAATAAGTGTTTTATAAGATATTATTGAGTAATACTTTGTTTAAATAATATTCTGGAATTCCTTAAATAGTTGATAGATCAGAAACCAAACAAATAATATGTTAGCAAACATTTCAATTTCAATATTTAATAAGAATTTTTTCAAAACAAATATAAAAAGTATTTGAGAGAAATTGTGAAAAGTGTGGAGAAATCTGTGATCTTATCGAAGCAATTAATTGAGATTAAAAGGTAATCATTGACTTTCTTCTGCTCTAAATAATCACTAAATAAGGACAGACATAATAAATGAAGTTTGAATGAAAGACTGGTGTCTCTAATAATAATTTTAGTCACGATCTCAGACAAAAAAGAAGTTTATGAACACCAGTGAGAATTTGGCCCAAATATTTGAATGGCATTAAAAATTGTGTTAAACATTAAATTATCACTAATTTGTTTTACACTTTTTTTTGATGTGGTATTCAATGTATTAATAACTTAATTCAAAATAAACTCATAATTAAGTTCTGAATTTATAATATTTTAATAAATATCTTACAAATTGATTATTATTGACAATAAATAAGTGCTAATTATAAATATAAATGTATTTTATTGTGAGTTAATGAAGCGGATGGAGGACTGATAGCATGCCGTTTCACACGATAGGCTGTCCTTCACTAGAATTCCAGAGAAACAGGTGAATGCGATTTGAAGTGTCAATTTTCATGCCTTCAATTTATTCTTGGCTTAAATATAAATTTCAGAGTTTTTATGTTAATTTTGATGTTTTTAAGAGTTATTTTTTGAAGTATTTTTATATTTACATAAGTTTAGAGATTTTTCTCATGGGACTAGTTTTGTACCTTGCTTACTCCCAAAGCTCACTGACTGGTCTATGTCCCCGTTGGCCATCAGTCTATCATAAGGATCTGGTGGTCGTGATCTGGAGGTTAAGGTTAGGTAGTGTTGAACACTAGTCATAGACTCTATCAAACGTCACGACCTGATTGTAAAACAAATGCTTTCAATTAAAGTTAAGCTCAAACTGTAGTCTATTGTATGCGATATAACGATATAACGATCTCTTATCTAAACCTTATTCTTATTCTTTAAATTTTCCTCATTTTATGCATTGATTTGATTGCATGAAAATAATACCAAAAAACAATACTGACATCAAAATCATGAAAAAATCCACTAAATTTCAATTTAAATGATTGATTGAAACGAATATCAAATCGAGTTATATTCTGAGTTATATTCTGAGTTATATTTTGAGTCTGAATTTGTTTCTCACGTTTTCCATAATTAAGTTTTGATAATAAATTAATAATTGAATTAAAAATAACATTTTTAGAAATTTACCAAAAAATCCCACAATTATTATGAATAAAAAGTTAAAATTTATGAAAACATGGGACTGGACTTTGATGTTTGACCTGAACTTTGATGTTATCAATGAGGAGCGAATTTCCGGTTCCTGTTATAGTGAAAACCCGAATCAACACTTCCTTTAGGTCAGCCGATACTCACACTATGCTATAAATTCATATTTAAAGTGCAAAATAGGACCCATCCCTCTGTGTTCGGTGAAACTTGTGCATAGGCGCGGACATGCATTGTGTCGCCCTTATCGAGCCTTATGCCTGTGCGCTCATATGCTTATGAAATGTTGAGATCGTGGGAAACGAATTCTTGTGAGCACTGACTCGACATTCGCTTCGATGGGAATCGAAAATCTCTTATTGTTTTCTCATCGGAATAGTCATAGAGTTAGACATAAGTGAAAAGGGATGAGAAGACACGTCTTTCTATTAATTACTGACAACTGATTTATATTCTGTTTTGCATATTATGTTATCCTTTGATATAATCAACTGATATGTGAAACAAATCATTAGAATGAATGCAATCAAAACTAGTGATGCATTTCTATCACTAAAACACATATTATTCCCAAAATTGTGGAAAAACTATACTATTTTGGAGTAAAACAAAACAAATAAGTTTCGAGTAATTAATTAAAAGGCTGTCCTTCTCTGTTACTTTTGCCTAATTCTATGGCTATTCCGATGAGAAAACAATTAGGTTTTGCCATTTCCCATAGAAGCGAATCATTCAATGTTCACAAGAATTTGTTTCCCACGATATCTAACAATTCAGACAACAAACAACACAAACGTGCGTTTGGGTGGAGTCTTGGGCTGGAATATCATTGCTGTGATGGCTATGATGTGCAAACTGTTGAATAGGGCTGACAAAGGGGGCACACAATACTATCCGCGCCTCTAAGTGGGATCAAAGTGGGATCGGCGGCAAAGAGGGATAGGACTACCAGTGACTTATATACCAGCGCTTAAAATCTCTGTATATAACAATCTATGCGATAATGTGAGGACTGAGACCCAAAGGAACCGTTGGTCTGTAGTCGACGTTCAGTGCACTGCATATCATGTTTTACACTCTCTGTTCCTCACTTTAAAACATTTAAATTGTTTTTTGAGTTTTTAAATAATTTTTAAACTTTTTATCAAAAGTTTATTAAAAGTAATGAAAAGATTTTATTAAATGCTTTACTCATTTGAATACTTGTTTTCTTCAAAACTTTGGATCAAAATTTGAGTCAACAGAAGGCAAACAGCGATCAAAGGAATGTCATTATAACTATCACTACAACTATTATATCGACACCACTTTATTCTGTGCTCATTTTCAACACATTTCGACCATTTTTTTGTTGTTATTCGAACCCATATTTTAAAATCTATTAGAAAACATCTCTTATAATAACAAAAGTTAAGAGGAATTCAATTTCAAAGTAATTGTTTGGATTCACTCGAAAACAATTGTCTTAAAGTGTAAGGAATGCCGGATCAATACAAGCAATACGAGTCAGTCCCTGAACAGAGCAGCCTTGAAACCAGCCCTCCAACCACTCCGACCTCAGAAATATTAGAGTTGGAGAATCAGCCGCCGGGCTCTGTGTCTCAGTCTTTGTCATCTTCAGGTGCGGTGACGTCTGTGGTCACTGGAATGCGTCAATCGACTCATCGCAACAGTCAATTAGCGATGAAAGTTAAACAAGAAGTGTCTGATACTAACGACAACTGCAAATACCAAAGCTTTGATCGCTTCAGATGTGATACAAACAATAACAGCAATAAAAACAATTGTAATCATAATAATAGTGTCAGTCATAAGACAACGATCGCCAAACAAATCCTGTCTGTGATCCGTAGCGACAACTTCGAAGAATTGCTTATTATTTTGAGATCAAAACCTGATTTAAATGTTTTCATTAACGGACAGACAGCTCTTCACTATTGTCTCCTTTTCGGTAAAAATACTTATATTTAAACAAAGAAATTCTTTTAAGACTGAGTCTCAGACGAGAAAATTGTTGGTTTGGGTCTTATCTGCTATTAAATGAAAAACAAAATACTTTGTCTTTCACTCAAATCTGTGCTTCGAGTCAACACTCGAATAAACCTATTGATCAGCTCTCCCTCCTCTCTC
>LBFM01011244.1:4924-23890 GCA_000988765.1 Achipteria coleoptrata | reverse complement strand
AATATGAGAATCGATAAAATGCTCTTGGTTATTAGATTCTTTGTTTGATGGCTTAAAGCATTTTATTTCTCATTTCTTATGTCACTAATAAATCAATTTTGGCAATAGATTGGGACCTGGACTGAACAGGGAATTGAAATCAAAGGTAACTTTTATTGCAATTATTTTTATTGTCTTATCCTATAATAACCAGAAATAATAATTTCTGTCAACCTATCGATTGATAAGTTTTCTGAGTCTATATTTTTTAATATTTTGTTATTTCGTTTAATTAAGAAATTTAATGAATGGTTTGTTCAATTAATCAGATATAACTTGGCCAGGTAATTCACCTGTTGCTCCAATGGGAGTTCCAGAAAAGGTTAGTTTTTTCGACGAATATATTTTAAAATCATTGATTAATTTCGAATAAAACCCTGAATTTTATAACATTTTCATTAAATAAATAGTTCAGTTTGAAAGTGACTTTCCTTGAAGAGCCCCCTTTCATCAATTCTGTGCCGCCCGACAATCAGACAAATGAGTGTAAAGTGAGTCGAGCCGTTCGGTGTAAACACATTGAAAATAATGGGTCAGTATTTGAGTGAATCGATAAAAGCATAAATCAATTAACGCATAAAATCTTCTATTCTTACAATTAATTATTTGTTGAACAGAACAGGAAAGGCAGTCCGTTATGGCTGTTGTGCCGGTTTTTGCATCGATTTATTGCAAAAATTTGCGGACGATTTAAAATTTTCTTATGAATTGAATAGAGTAGAGGACGGGGCGTGGGGTGTACTCAATGTTAGTAATTTTGAATGAAACATATTTTATGATTTATTGAATTAATTACTTGAAAAGAACGGCACATGGAATGGACTGATTGCGGATCTGCTCAACCATAAAGCAGATATAGTGGTGACGTCCATCAAAATAAATTCTGACCGTCAGATGTACGTCGACTTTACTATACCTTTCCTCGAAACTGGAATAGCTATAGTAGTGGCCAAACGGACCGGAATTATATCTCCCAAAGCATTTCTGGGTCAGTGTTTCTCAATGTCTTAAAATTATTCGAACAAAACATTACTAATATGTCAGTCATTTTTGGGTAATTTATTTGTTCACTAAACCTATGCTTAACTGCCCTTCAATTGAGTGAATTGCAAACTCCGCTCAATAAGTGGCCCAATTCTGTGCCCATTCTGTGCCAAATAGTGTTAAAACACACAATAAAACTCTTTGAGTTGTAAAGAGTATTGTTTTCATCACTTTTATTACTCGACTGTAATTGAAAGCGACTGAAAGCGAAACTCTTCTTTAAATAGCTATTAGACTATCAAAAGACAAATAAGTTGTCTTATCGTCAAAAACGGCAATTCTTTTACTTTTAATGGATTTGCTTTTGTTTATCATTAAAACACAATTCTGTGCTTTCTTTTGACGCCAAATATATTCAATGGTTGTATATATTGCAGTCCAATGAATTTCCGTCAAACAGAATAAAATTGTATGAAAGACTCATGAGGTGTGAACTAAGTTATGTAATCTATACATTTTAGCATGTTCAAATATTTATCATTTTTAGTAAATCTTATTGAAACTCAATTTCTTGAAATATTTTTCTAAAGAAAGTGGAAATAAATATAAATCTGAACTCAATTTTCAGCACTTTTCCAACACTTTAATGAAAAAGGAATTCATGTAAATATGAAAACTTACATAAAATATAATTTATTTATGAAATGGTAGAGCCTTTCGATACAATATCCTGGATAATGATACTACTGATCAGTATTCAAGTGGCCGCTTTCGCTATATTCTTATTCGAATGGCTCAGTCCATCTGGTTATGATATGACCATGGTACCACCTAGAGGTTTGTCAGAGAGAGAGAGAGAGAGAGAGAGAGAGAGAGAGAGAGAGAGAGCATTGATTAGACCTAAAATTAAAATTTTATTTAAATTAAATTAGACCATAAATTCTCGTTATTTCGAACTTATTGGTTGGTTTGGGCCATACTTTTTGGAGCAGCTGTTCACGTTGACTGTCCAAAAGGATATACAGCTAGGTAAATAAGTACCGTGTTCTCCCCTCAACAACCAACCACTGAATATACTGCGAAAAATATATAAACCTGCAATTACAGAGCGAGTTAAAATAAAAAATATCGGGGCCTCCTTTCGGGGATGGGCCTAGGCTTGGCTTGTTACTTTGGTCGCAACGCTTGTGGCTAAACCTGAATTAACATTCGTTTAAAAATATGTTGTAAAAATGTTTACAATTTTATAGATTATGAGACAACTTTCAAATGTTTTATAGGTTTTGAGATTATAGGAAGTGGAGGGAGGGGGAGGGGCGACACGGAATATTCAGTGGTTTGTTGTTGAGCGGAGAACATGGTTTATATACATTGAAAGTACAATCAATATTCAACCGAAACTAAATTCAAAGCATATTATGTTATTCATAGCTATAAAAATAATTGAATTATTTATTTGTTTAAACACAATATTCTCGAAAATTAAATAAACAGTTCATTCGAGACATTACTAACGAAAAAGTTTTCGTTTATTGTATTAATTATTCATAAAAATAGTATTTATTGCTATAGTTTTTTAAATTTGATTATTTGTTTTATTCAAAGTATTATTCTGTGTTTACTCTTCGCTTAAATGCAATTCAAAATAGAAGTAAACCATTATTTGATTGCTCTATAAATCGGATGAAATTAGTTTTATTATTTTAAGTTAAAAATCGTGAAATTTAGCACATTTTCTGTTATATTTGTTGTTATAAATTTAAATGATTGATCATGCTAATTTTTATGCAATAAACAGGTTTATGGCTAACACTTGGGCCACATTTGCGGTGGTATTTTTGGCCATATATACGGCTAATTTGGCCGCTTTTATGATCACTAGAGAAGAATATCATGATTTCAGTGGAATAGAAGACAGAAAATTACAAAACCCTCGACTCAATGATCCGCCCCTAAAGTTTGGATCAATTCCTTCGGGAAATACAGAGGCAGTGCTCAGAAGAAATAAGCCAAAAATGCACTCATATATGACTCCGTTCAATAAGTCTACACCCGGTTATGGTGTTTCTGCTGTTAAAAAGGGGTAATTAATAGATGGTTTGGCACAAAATCCATATTTTTATTAACTCAACATTTTGTATGGTGTGCTGCAGAGATCTCGACGCTTTTATTTACGACGCCGTAGTTTTGGATTATTTGGTCGGGTATGCAGTGATTCTAATTAAAATCGATATCTTTTTTATAAATTCAAATGAAGGCAAACAGAATATTCATCCCTTGTCTTCAGGCGATAATAAATATTTGTCAATATTTTCTCCATTAGTATAAAGCTGACCATGATGATACCATGATGATACCTGTCAGGTTTTAATTTATCTGTGAAATATTTGTATGATTCCCACACAGACTATATTCAAATGAAAATTCAATCGAGACTTATGTTTCATAAAACCAATGAACAGAATTTAATAATAAACCTTTAATTTCATATCGAGTTTTAAAATAAAATTAACAAATATTTAAGTATAGAACTAAAGAATAAGTAAAAGCGGTTTCGAAGCTAAACAACATTTGATTGATTGACAATTATTATCATTTGATTGAATCAAATTAATTTGAATTCTTAAATGAGATATAAGTTGCAAACCATAGCGATAGGCATTTCGCAAATATGTAATTAAGAATTAATAAATAATTAATTAAATATCTAATAAATTAGTAATAATTTATGTTTTATGAAATGTCGTATATTAACTGATATACCATTAATTGAAGTCTACAACAGTGTTGACCGCATTTGACTTTCATTCTCTTCATTGCTTTTTACTTATTCTTGTTTATTACGATTTGTTACTATTTTTATCCGAATACAGTAAAAACTCCGTAAGTAATACTCTCTATTAGTTGAACAGCATCTCAAAGTTGAGCATAACTTTAAATCCCAACTGATTTCCTATGCTTTCAATGATGAAAATACTCCCTTATGTCGAACAACCTCTATATTCCAACACTTATTACTCAAACATATATAACAAATAAGACCTCTTTTTCGAACAAAATTTGTTTGAAGATTCTATAAAATCTTGAAAAAAGTTAAACATTTGAGTCAATAATTATTTCATTGAATTTAAATCTTTTTCATTATTTTTATTTGACGATTACTTAAAATTAATAAAACCCAACAATTTTTATGCCTTGAAACTATCAAAAATTCAGACTATTATATATATTTTCTCTACATTTGTCGAACAACCTCTTTGTGTCGAACAGATGGTGTGGACCCGTTCTATATACGAGTAATAGAGGTTTTTCTGTATTTGGTTTTAGAGAAAAATGATTTATTTTTAATAACTTTTAGCAAAAATATCGCAAATGTTTGCTATAAATATCGTGGAAAACAATAAATTAAATTGAATTCATTAATACTTAATATTTTAGTTTCATTTCTGCAATCAATTAGAAAATTACTTCTGTTTGTGATAAACAAATTCAAAGTATTTTTGGTAACAAATATTTTTGTTTCTTTAAAATTGCAGAGAAGACAGTGAATGCGGTCTTTTAACTGTCGGCAGTTGGTATGCGATGACTGGTTATGGCTTTGCATTACCCAAGAACTCCAAATATTTGGAAAAATTTAATAAAAAGATGATTGAATACAGAGAGTCGGGTAAGCCTTTCAATCGATTTAATATATAAACAAAATAGTCTCCTAGTATATTTGATAATCCGAAAGCAATGCATTTATTTAAGAATAGATAAGATTTATATCATTTACCAAAAAGAGATTTATTGATGAAAAGATCGAAAACACTTTTTGATCGAAAAATATTTACTTTCCTTTGAGTGAGAAATTGTTTTTCTTATAAATTATATAAAATTCTATTCCATTATTGAAAAGAATTGGAGTTGAAATAAAAAAAGAGATAACATTCATTAAATTGATCCAGTTGATCCAATCCAGTTCATTAACTTTATTTTGATTGCGTTCAACATTTTCTCAAATAAAACTAAGAAAAAATTATAGAAATAAATGAATTTTTAAAAAATGACTCAAAAAAGGATTGTTATATATTTTTAGGTGATTTGGAGAGATTGCGTCGGTTCTGGTTTCAGGGGGCGTGTAAGTCACAGAAGAATAAACGAAATATTAGTAAACCTTTAGATGTAAACCAATTTATGAGCGCTTTTCTACTCCTCGGATGCGGAATATTATTAACAGTAGTTTTGTTAGCTTTAGAGCACTTATACTTTAGATATTGCAGACAACACTTAGCAAAGACAGATAGGGACGGCTGCTTCACATTAGTAAGCTTGGTAAATATCGATTGTTTCCTTATTTTATTTTTGAAAATATTTTACATTGCTTTGGATTCCTGTCCAGAGTATGGCCCGTTCTTTGCGTTTCGATGGGAGTGACCAAAACTATCTGTACAGCGGTTGTAGTGATCCGATGTGTGACACAAAAATACGTCAGACCTTAAAAGAGTTAGATTTAGCCAAATCTAAACTCAAACAAATTCAAAGTGACTGTCGTTCCGATGATATAAATAGAAAATATAAACCGTTTTCACACATGAATTGTGAGCCAAACGAAACGTATTCCCGAACCAGAGATATGACAAGAAATATATTGACAACTAATGATCCGAACCTATTAGCTCACAGATCATCAAAGCCCGGAGCTATCGCTGAAATAGAAACCGTTTTGTGATCGAAACCAAAAAACATTTCATTACATTTTTTCTATTTTATGAGATTATAAATCTCAGTAAACACACAGAATGTCAAAGTTTAAAGTTTGAAACTCAGTTCTCTTCAATCAAATTGTTGTCTCATCAGAAAACCTTTTGTTTGTTGAGTACAATCATCGAGTAATCTGAGACAACATACAAAAAACTCAATCATTTATTAGAAAATATAGACTCAAGGATTGCAAAAATAGATGTTAAATGAAAATATGTATTCAATTGAATGCTTGACTTCTCAATACTTCTCAATATATCTAAAGGTGTTTATTATATTTTTCTTCGAAGTTTGTAAAAATTATTGTTTGTATTTGTGTTTAGATTTAGTTTTGTTTTAATAATATATTTGTTGCCAAATATTTTCTTCCATTAATTTAATGCCGAAAAAGGAAATTCTAAGTGAAAGGAAAAAATCATTTTTTGCCGAATTTTGCTCATATTTACTATTATTAAGCGAATCAACGAAATGAAAGATAAAATCATACGATTATGTGCTTTATATACAGTTTACTATAAAACAAAATTCTCTAATTATTACAAAATGTCCAAATCTATTGAACAAAGAGTTACAATAAAATACTAGAATACGACGATTACCTACTTTTAGTACACTTCTTATGTAAAAGAAGTCGTATGTAAAACACTTCTTATTTGAGAGTATGACAATTAAAACTTAGCATGATTGTTTTTACACACAAATATTGATAACTTTCAAATCGGAAATATAGATATCGGAACTATACTTATAATAAAAACCTATATTCAAATTAATTCATTAAAACTTCAATTAATTTTAAATTATTTATAATAGGCGGAGCCAACTCTTGGCTCAAAAGTATAAACAAAATTTTCTAGCTTGACTTGAAACAATGAACTTGGCAACTGTCAAGAAATTTCAAAAATAAAAACTAAAGTGAAATTTTTTTTTAAATCTTTTCAACACTTTTTTATAAGCATTTCATTGATAGCTCTTTTAATCATTGAATATTCATTAAATTTTATTTATAACTCATTTAAATTTTCTAATAAACACCCTTAATATTTGTAAAATTTGTTCAAGTTCATTAATCATAGATTATTTCCTAGGTATTTATCATTTTTGTTCAAAAAAGTAAATATTTATACTTTTGAGCCAAGAGTTGGCTTCACCTAATATATAATATTCATTTTGAATGGTTATTGTTAAATGAACAAGCTTATTGTTGAGTTTGGATGACATCATTTTTAACACAATTAGACAAAATTTTATTGATTATAAAGATCTCCACTTCAGTAGAAATTGTTGAGTGAACTCAATTTAATGAATATTTCAAAAAATCAATGGTTTGATTAGACGATAGCCAAGTTTCAATTATTCTGGGCTTAGAAATAAACAAATTGTAAAAGAAAAAGTAATACCCAATTCAAAATATACACCTGGGTTGCCTTTAAAATTAGACCTTTGAAAATGAAATTGTGTTAAATCTTGGCTATCATTAGAATTATTGATTTTTTATAGGATTTATAACAAGATTCTAAATATAAGTAATTTCCAAATTATTAAATAATGTAATCGATTGTACAAAAAATGTTAAATTATTGGTTTAAAAGAGAGTTAATTTTTCTATTGAATGTAAAAATAATTAAATATTGTATTATTAGACTAAAATCAAATTAACTAAATCTCGATTACATCTAATGATTTAAATCGATCGTAAAGTATGTCATTTGTTTTGATGTAAGAATAAACTCGTTTTAATTGTTAACTCATTAACTCATATAAGTTATGGATATTTTACTTTTGCCATCAAAATCATCAAATTAATTCATTAGTAACTCTCTCTCTCTCTCTCTCTCTCTCTCTCTCTCTCTCTCTCTCTCTCTCAAGTTTGGCGCCTAATAATAAATTGAATAAATGTGAATATTAAATGAATTTATCAACTCTTATAGCTTACACTTGACTTTGATTTATCGTTTTTTGTAATTCAATAATGCATTGAAAGACTGTATTCTTAATATAAAAACTATTGAATTCACATTCAATTCAATCGATTATCGAAATTATAAGAAACTCTTCAAAACCTATTGAAAGCATTGAAAGCATTGAAAGGATTTGAGATTTCATCGAATTTTGATTAAAATGTTTTTCAAACCGTTATCGTTGTTATCGAAGAAAACCTTTCATTTAAGACAATTTAAGCGTTTATCGCACGAAACTATCGTATATAGAGGACAGGTATTCAATTGTTTTTAGTCTTAATGTCCTTTTATTGAAATGATTATTTGTGGACAGAATTTGCCGTTCAATATAACTAATGCCAGGACTCTGGCCATCAAAATGGTTATCTTCTTGGGAAGTGCTTTCGGGACGCCATTCATTATCGTCAGACATCACTTATTGAAGGCTAGCGGAGGTGGAGCTGGAAGTGGAGGCGGAAGTGGAGGCGCCCCCAAGAAAGACAAGAAATAATTATTTTTAAATAATTCAGGAATTAATTGATTTTAGTTTTTATTAATTAAAAGAATTCATTAAATGTTTTAAACGAAATCCAATTATTTTATCAATTTTTCTAAAATCTCTGCAATTATTCCACAATTTATTCTATTTTTCATCACAAATGATGTCTTAAGAAGTTGTGGACAAATATTTTCTAAATGAGAAATGATTTGTCCACTAAATGTCTTCACTGATAGCCGCAAATAAGAGTACACCACTTATGGCACAAATCTATGCTATTTAGAGTCATTTCCTTTAATTCTATCCCTAAAACAGTGTCAGATCTGTAGAATGAAAAATGGATGTCTTCCCAAATATTAATACCGTATTTAGTGACTTAAAATTAGAGCAGAATATCAGTAATATTGGATCTCTACTAAAAAGTAAGATAATGTGCACATAAAAAATGTTAAACTTTTGAATAAAATTAAATCTTATAATTAATAATTATTAATAACTTATTAATAGTGAAAACATTTCATTTGTCATTCATTTGATTGTCTTCACTGCCGACTATCATAGCATTCAATTACCACAAATGGATATTACATTAAAATCTAAACTTGTAATAGTTTATCAAAAATGTATAACAAATAGTATGTAGACCAGTAATCTTGGATAATCTTGAATGTGATTCTAAGTGACTAAATAGTTATCAATTTATAATTAGATTCTGGAAACGGATTCGTAAAACTGTTTTTTATTAAAAACTCGAATTAATAATTAAATGAAAATAACAAAAAATATAGTAATTATGCGTTAAATCATTTATAGGGCTAACGTCTCTTTGATGAACTTCTTGAAACCGAATGGAGTGCTTCCATCGCCCGTTGTCTGAGTTGCCATCAGTTGAGGATTAGCTGCAGTCCCGACCTTATGACTAATCTATAAAATTATTTGTTTAAAGAGTTAATTAAATGTGAATTTTAATGGTTTAATACTTTGAATATATAGGGCTGAACGTCGACATAATTAGTCTCAAATATGGTGTCTGAGTGCTGTTGATTAGGCATTTGCGGTAAATAACATTTACTGCTATTCATTATCTGAACGATTGTCACCAACTTTTCGAGTAATAACTCTTCGATTCGAACTTTTTGTTGACTTTCACTCGAATCTAATCATTAAAATAATTAAACACTGATTGAGAGATGTGTTGAGGAAATACCTCTATTCTTATCACAGTTCACTTTTACGGTCCAAATCTCCCAAACGAGTGGCGCGTCATTGAAAGGCCAACGACCGCGTCTTCGGGAATAAAACTCTAAACTTATGGTACCATTTGATTGAATGCCATCCGTTTGACGCAATTTATCGACAAATTCTTTGATTTCTCGGTTTATATTATCTATCAGTTGAGGGGAAGATATTCTTACCTTTTATTACAAATAAATTGATTAAAAATTAAAATTACTATTAATTCAAATTTCAATTACAATCAATACTAACATAAGTAAAGTCAATGAAATCACACGAAACCTCTTCGTATCCAAGAGTTCCGATAGAATACGAATCTTCGTGTTTGTAATGAAACTGAAATTTAAATTAATTTTTAAATATTTATTAAAATTCATTTTTCGGTGTATTTTAAGTCATTTATTTGTAATACCGTTTCAAATGATTAGTCTTAAGAATGAGACTATTTATTACTCTAAATGTAAATATGAGCTAAATATTGAACAATCAGCTAATCTTAGGCTAATCTTAGGCTAATCTAAGCTCAACTAAATTGATTAATCTTAAAATATGTGATACTTTCAAATGAAAGATAGCTTTTAGATAATCATTTAATTAACGATAGATAAGGAAATGTGTTTTTAGAGCAAACATTAAATTTTTAATCAAAATTATTTGCATTAAATAATGGCTTAAAATATAATATACTTTTCCATAACAGCGATAAAAGACTATCGAATGGAATATTGCGGACACTATTTCGTTGACTTCCGGACCAAAACAGTTCTGAAGACAACAAAATGTTATTTTAATAGAAATCTTTAAAAATGAATAAATATCTCACGAATTCAAAAGTATTTGTTCGAGCATTCATTTTATCAATTATTAGACATAACTCACAACAAATATATGAATATTTATTAAATTAATTGAATAATTTTGGAGATAATTATAGATTTAAATGATTAAAATATTTACATTAAATCACATGAAAAGCATTTAAATATTTGTTTACAAATCGCTGACTCCTCATAAATAACGTTTAGTAATATTCATAAATAGTGTTACCATTTATTAATTAACACTTTTGAGATTTAAAATAGCAATGTTTAGTCCAAATTGAATTATCTTGTTATTGTGAGAATATTGTTGATATGTTGATTGCAACATGCTCACTTATTGCTCACTTATTACGCACATCCAGATTCTCATAATAACTGTTATCTTAAATCAATTGAAATAAAGAGCATTAGGACTACAACTAATCCTAGGAAACAATGGAAAGCCATTGATAACCATTGGCTCTAAAGTTAATTAAAGAGGGCTTTAAGTGATTTAATGCATAAATTATTATATATTCTGTTATTTAATTTTAATTCGAGTTTTGAATAGAAAACAATTTATAAAATGCTTGTCGAGAATGGGATCACAAATTTGTTTCATTGCATTTGAAATAATTTATATAAATATTGTTTTTTTTCTACAAATAATTTATACATATTTTCTCAGTTTTTTATTTATAGACTTTTTGTTAAACTCTATTAAATAATTGAATTTTAGACTCATTTTCCAAGAATAGTGTCTTTAATGGCGTCGACAAACTGTGCCGGAACCCAATAGATCCAGATTCTGGAGGCTTCAGTGGGACCGGTCTGAATACCCATTACATGATATTCTGGATGTTCTTCAATGGGTTCACTCACAATAGATCTGATGGACATCATTGACAACTTCTCAGTCCTCTCTTTAGTGCCGACCCAGAGCTGGTCCTGTTCTAATTTGAAGGTGAGACGCACCTTATGGTTGTATTTGTTGATCATGCCGTGCAACGGTTCTCTGGGAAGGGGAGCGCTGCCATTCTTCCAGGCAGGCATCACATCCTCTGGCATTCCTCTGTCGATCACTTTTTTGTGTTGCTTTCCGTAAAAAACTATTAATTCATTACTTATTTTCAGTTCAATAATACCTTTTGCTTAGAAAGAGGTTCTCGAGTACTGGTCTGAACTTTTTCTTCTTTTATGTCTTCTTTTGTGGTCGAATTGACAGCAATCACATCATTAAGAGTGGATCCGATTAGCATTACTTTAACCCCATTTTTAATTCCAATTTCTTTCAATGTTTTGCTATCATTGAAAGACATCCCTTTAAATGAAGAGTAAATGTTTGAAACGATAAGAATTTGATTAAAAATTATAATACCTTTAAATAAGAGTTTTTGCATCGAAGGAGCGACTGATGTAATCCTTTGGATCTGTTCTTTCAATTCCGAAACCGTTTTATTCACATCAATAGTGATGTCGTAATTGTTTTTCTTAAAAACCAATTTAAAGCTAACATTCTCTTCGGTGACCAAAGTCTTAGAGTTATCGGTGTCTGCGGTGGCCGTAGAAGTGGTCGCATCACTCGGTTCCGATTGTGTGCCGACGACAGACATATCCTCTAAAGAGTGAGCGTTTCTCATCTCAACGTCTGTTTGTATGACATTATCTGAGGTCTGGTTTTGATTATCATTCAAAGGTTGGCATTCTTTAAGGCATTCGTTATTAGACTGAATTTGAGCGCTATTTGTCTGAATGACAGCTATTTTATTATCAATTTTGTGGACATCTGTCGTAACATTGGTTTGAGTTTCACTCGAATTCGTCGATCCATTGGTTTCACTTGAATTCGGATTTAGGCTCTCATTTGACTTCCCGTCCGCTAAACCAAAACACAATTTAATCATTTTATTACAAACTCTTAATCCAATTATTACTCACTCTTTTCATCGGTTGTCATCTTTTATTAAAATCTATCTGTAATTTGGGTTTAAATTAATCTTAAGTTAAATACTAATTAATAAATAATTATCTTTTAATAAATGCAAATCATTTGTCTATTCCTTAGTTGTAATCAAAACAAAAACATTGAATCAAATGTTTTTGTTTTTTTTTGTTTTATTTTTTTGTAGAAAATGTTTTAAAATAAATTAAATATAATTAAGTTTATATATATTTAATGATAAATATCTGATATTCAATATATTTTAATCCTTGATTTAGATTAATATTATAAACATTTAATTGAAATCTTAATATATTTAATGAGATTTTTATAGTTAATTAGTTTTTAAAAATTAAAATCAGAATAAAATACTCGATTGAATTGAACTGAATTTATGTCCCAAATATGAGTCAAACGATAAACAAATACTTTATTAGACAACTGAGTGGAAGAGAAATTAGCGTTAATTCTGTTACATAAAAGTGTTATAAATGTCTGCCAAACGATTGAATTTTTTTTATTGAAGTCTTACGAAATAATATTCGGTAATCAATTCAAACATCAATTTTTTCAAGCAATTTATCCAAAAAATCAAAGTATTGCTTATAATTAATTAATTATTAAAATGCATTTCTCATACTTAGTGCTAAAAAATTGTGAGAACCCATATTTGTTAGTCTAACCCACAATTTGAAGGTAACACTCAATTGTTTTATATTAAATAATGACGTTACTTATGTGATGCAAATCAAATGAAAACAATCGTCTGTTTTGATGTATTTAGGAAATTGTGCAAGTTAAGTATAGTCTATTAGTCTTGTATAAATTATAAATCTATTAGTGAAACTGTATTTATTGTTTGTTATTTGATTGATTGAATTAATTTAAATGAACGACAGTTTAAGAGTTCGTTTAGAGTTTCAGAAGTTTTCGAATCAAAATCTGAGAAATTGTTTGCTTTCGTTTCGGAGGAATGATATCAAAGATGTCAGAAGTCTTCAGATATTAATTCAAAAGAGATATAATTTGGAGCAAAAATTTTTACTACTTATCGGTGGCTTTGTTTTGGATCCGCCGGAAAGCATAGATGTCTTGAGAGACAACGATCTGATCGTGTATTTAACACTCATTTGATTGAAATTATAATTTATTCAAATTTTAATATATTTTACTTTTATTTGATTTTGATCTCAGAGTTGAGGCAAAAGTTGAGTTCTCGTTAACTAAAGTGAAAAAAGAGCCCAAATCTGAAGTCATTTCGACAGACGATAAGAAATATTCTTCGTATTTGTCTGACAAACAAACAGATCTTTTGGCCAAAACTAAAGCAAAGATTAAAAGAGAGGTCAAAGAATGTGAGTCCAGAAAAGAAAAATCAAAGAGTATTAGCACTTCATCTAAATGTGGAGAGAAATCCAAAAGTAAGTCAATGGGTTGTGCCGGACATCAATTGACTCCAATTAAATTAGAAAAGTTTAGTACTCCTCTAAACACTCATTCAAAGCCTTCGAAGACAGTAATTGAGTCAAAGACTGAAAGTCTGAGTCAACCCAAGTCTGAGTGGACGTCACTCAGAGATATTCCTCTTCGGAAAGCATTTCAAAACGCAAACTCTTCTCTGAAGAGACCCTTTCCCAGTATTGTAAAGCCACCGATAAGTAAAGCACAGACGGACAGCACCCCCACAACGAGTGATACTCCAAAACCAAAACGCAGGCGTCAGACAAAAGAAGCGACAGAACCGGTCGACAGATTCTCTCCAATTGTGATATTAGAACGACAGCCCATCCCTATTGAAGACCACTTTAATGACTCAAAAGGTATATATTTTCTATTTTCATACAATTATTGATATATTTTTGAATTAATAGACAAAGAAATAAATGTATTAAAAGTGAATAATAAGAAACAAAGCGCTCGAAAAAGTTTTCCGATTCCTCCAAAACATTCGATTAAAAGTGATATTAATTTAACAAATAATACAAAAATGGTTTCGGAAAAGAGAATCGATTTCGATAACTATCAGCCACTGACTACTACTCCGAGTGTCGGAGATATAATTGCTTTTAAAATATTAACCCTTTCCTCTAATGGTAAGGGATATGAATCTTCACTTTTTAAAATTGGATCCGTTCTTAATGTCAATAAAGACACTCAAATGATTGATATACTCCTTCAGGACGTCATTGAGAGAAGTAATAAATTAATTTTTAAAAACTTTCGAAACATTTCCCACTAATAGTAAGAGTTTGTACTCAAAAAAGTTGTCTTATTTTTAAGATTAGTCTTAAAGTATTTTAAAATTGTGTTCAAACATAACTACAAAAATCTCAACTAATTATCATAACATTCATAACATTAAACTTTTTTACAGATAATTTGAAGACAATTAATAAGAGCGACGAACAGACCCTTGCAATACATTCTTTGAAAATCAATTGGACGACAGTATTGGAGCCAAAACTAATCCAAAGCCAAACAGAACCAGAAATCACAATATTATAGATTAAGTATTCATTCGAAACACATTTTCATTAAATATTCATAAATAATATGCAATTCTTGTAATCTATTTTAAATCATTTGTTTGTTATTATTTATTCATAAAAACTAAGTTTATTTGATTTTTTAAAAAACTATGAATTAAACGTTTAAAGTAATGATTGATTTTGAAAACTATTTTACAAAAACTTTTATTCACTATTTTATGTCAGTTCCGGAAATGGATTTATTTTTTAACATTAAAGATATTTTGTATATAATTAGCTGTCAGTTGTATTCGAAATTCAATTGTATTTTCAAACAAAAAACGAATGTAAAGAACGGATAATTATTTTTAGAAATTAATAAAATTAAACCCATTTTTGAATTTAGTTTTAAAATTAATTAATTTATTGGACACTCCTTTCAGACATTTTTTGGTTTAATTATCTGACTTTCAAATACCTATAAAGTAATGAGTAATTAACTGATCAGTAAATTACTGTATCTATCAATTGAATGAAAGCTAGCATTCAGTGCATTATTTGAAGTTAAGAACCAGAATATGTATTTTAAAGGGACATCAAATAAGTTAATATTTGAGTGCAAATTGAAATGTGATGGAACCGCATATTTTCAAATATTAGGTTCTATTTTAAAGTAAATTTTGGTTTGAAATTAAAACAAAATATTTTTAATAGGGTTGGAGTTAACAATAATTTGAATAAACAAATGTGAATAATAAGCTGCGATCAAAACCTCTGTGCATTCATTTGGAAGAATATATTGTGGTGTTGTGTCCCATAACAAGATTAAGTCAATTCAATTGATAAATAAATAAATAATTGATTGAATAAATGATAAAATTATAAATAAAAACTAATTTTTGGCGCTAATAATAAATTAGATACTATTTTATGAAAATAAACAACATTTGGAACCTTTCGTTAAATTTTGTAAAATATTTAAAAAGTCAACTGAAAAATAAAGGAAACAATAATCACTTGTGGCTATCATTTTGTGCATTATATCACTATTATTCCATTAAAATTTGTCAGATGTCTGAGTGTTGTTCTCTTTTTTGTTGATTTTCATCGATTATTTGATGAGAACAGCAAACACTAAATCAATAAATTAATAATTTATTACAAATTGTTTTAACCATTATTTGAGTGAATTGTTTAAAAAATTAGTTCAGATTTGAGTAAATGTAAGAATAAGTTTGTTTTGTAAACAATTGTTAATATAATACAAGTTTAGGCAAACGCCGGAACTTTACTGATCCAAAAGCTATGGTTATGGCAGCGATAAAGAGAAGAAGAAAAGCGTTTAAGTTTTGTTAAAAATAGGGACTTATAGAGTGTATGTAAAAATTGAATTATATATCAATCAACTAATGGCTAATTAGTGAGAGATTTGTCTAATAAACGAAATATAAATAATTAATGAATACCTGACAAGCATTCCATTGGATCCGTCGGAAACAGCTCTCGGATTGATATTAGAGGCATTGGGACAGCGATCAGTTTGAGAGCTGGCGTTTACTTTTTCTGAGTCCATAGTTTGTGGAATATATGCTGTATTTATATTTGAATACTTGGCCTAAAAATTCAAAACATTAAGACAATTGCGTTAAAGCAAAGAACAGACCATTTGTTGCTGTAATAATCGAATAGTTCTGTCTTTTTCTTCAATAATCTGTTGCTGTAAAACAATTTGTCGTTTGAGGTCCAGATTCTCTGTTCTCAAATCTGTTGACTCTTTGGAATCTAAGGTATCGTTTTCTGCGATCGATAACTGATTATAGAATTTGTTTTGAGAGTAATTACTGTCAAATGGATTCAAAGTCTCGGCCTTTGATTTAATAAATAAATAATTAATAAATAATTGAAAAACAGATAGAATTGTATTACATTCTGAAGCAATCCGTGGAGACGGAACAGAAGAGTTTTAATACCTATCAAGTCTTGAGAGGCAGCTCTGAATGAAGGAGAGTCCAAACCATAAGAGCCGTCTGGCATTTCAACTAATGATAGGGGTCTGGGTTTGCGGAAAGTTGTGTTCGGCACTAATGTTGACGTTGAAGAAGCCGTTGAAAGAGAAACATTGGGTGAAGGGGGTGTCGGAGGCGATAAACTTGACTCTTGTTTTAATAAAAGGCCCTCCAATTCATTACTTAAGTTTTTCATTAATTCTTTGTTTTCAATATTGGAGCTCAAGACTAACTCCGGCTGATCACAGATCTCGTCATCAATTAGAAAGTCTCTGTTATCTGACTCACTGTTAGCACTGACACTACTAATACTGTTGTGTTCGGGAGAGCTCTCCACCGGTTTATCATATTTAGTGATAGCCTTATTCTTAATGAAAGATTTCGTATCTTTTGGGAGGAAATGTGGCGCCAATTCTTTAACTCTTTGAATACTTTTTGGTAAAAATGTATTTTCATTTGTCTTAAGATTCAAATTATCGTTTGTTTCAGTTTTTGCCATTTCTTTACTAAAATTTTGGTTTTTATTATTTAAAGAAATATTTTTGATGGAAGTGTCGTCTCTTTTGATGTTTCGATAGTTATTTGATCCAAACTCTAACTTTGATTTATTCGTTGGAATGGCTCTTAGTTTTTGGTTAATATTTTGACTAAACATAGGATTGGATTGAATTTTCGATTGATTTGTATTTTGTGTTTGAAATTGTATTTTATTAATCAAAGTATTTGGTCTCTCATAGGGTTTATTATTTACAGCCATTCCGTAAAAATAGGGCTTAATTTGACGTAGACTTGGATCACATCTCGAGTTTGGATTCTTATCTGAGTATTGGTTAAAACGTGTTTCGATATCATTCGAGGAATTAATCTTATGGTTAATCGTATTATCAGTGCTATGACTAGAAGTAGAGATAATGTGTGCCGTTTGGGGTCTGGGCAGACCTGACACTTGAGTCATGTATTTAATACTCGTTCCATAAGACGACTCCCGATTAGATTTCGTTGAATTGCTTTCATTTATAGTTATGTTCTTATTTTTAGGCTTATTATCAGTTTTGATGCCATCGTTACCATTGAGACGATCACTGATTAATGAAGAGTTGTTTTGCGTTAATTTGTTTCCCTTTTTTATATTTGAAGAATATTTTATAGGAATGGGAGGCGTCGGTGTTCTCGTCTTAACCGATGGTTTAGGTATTGAAGTGTGGGGTCGACCACTGTTTGAAGTGGAGGATGAGGTGGACTTCAGTGAAGACTTCGACAAATTGAGACTACAATCAGAACTGATAGAAGTGGTGCTCGAGTTGTCAAATATCATAACTTTGTTGACATCAACGGACGCGTCATATCTGCGAGTCTTATATTTATTTAATACAAATTCTTCGGATCGTTTGGGAACCACTTTATTAATTGACATCACTTTAGACGAAGGAATTGGGATTTTGTTACGATTCGGCTGCGAAGACATCGAAGACTTATTCACTTTTTTGTCGTTTAATTTATCAAAACTAATATTTTCAAAACTGGACGACAATTGACTGCAATCAAACTCTTTATTTGTCTTAAATTTGTTGTCGATTTGCGAACCGTTTTCGCCGACAAATGGCTTCACTTTTGGATCAATTGGTGACTGATTTGTCGAAATAGACTTAGAGCCCAGACCTGAATAACAGGTTCCCATCACTGCCAGTGCTTACATTTAGACAACTGATCCAATGGTTCCATGAATTTGTTAACAAATGAATAATTTTGAAAATCATATCATTTATAAAACAAAAGCAATGAATCAAATGTTAAACACTTTTCTTCCAAACGATTACTCAGTTTTTAATACAATTTTAATGAAATCCAAATAATACTTAAGTTTTGACTAAACATTAATTTTATTGCACTAAATATTCAAACGATTATTACTAAGAAATAAATAAAAGTTATTAATCTTAGGATTAAATCGCTATTAAATGTCAGCATTTAATCAAACATTTGACGCAAACATTGATGTGTTGTTATGTCTTTCGTCACAAACTATACAATCATTGGACCAAAACATTGAAGCCTTGAATCGAGCGTTAGATTCAAAACAAATATCAAAACTATTGACACAAAAATTAGTCAATTCTTTACAAATAAGTCAATAATTTTGGCTTTAATTCTGTCATTCATTGAGATATAGACCCAATAATCTCGATATTTATTCCACTTTTTCTAAAATATTAAGTTATCTTTTATTCTAAGCCTACACTTCATGTCAATGATTGGCTCAGTACTAGCCATACATGCCTTCCCTTCCATTTCAGATGATTTCCAATTGA
>LBFM01011199.1:32056-61476 GCA_000988765.1 Achipteria coleoptrata | reverse complement strand
TGAGTGCCGCCCCCGGACTCACCTATTAATTGACTCTTTTATTGATTTAATTTCGATTGTAATCAATAAATAAGTTTTGAATCGAATTTCTTTTTTAATTATATTTAATGTTAACATCCATTGACTTAATTGTTCTGATTTTTGGTGACATTTGAGAGTCAGTCAAAACTGAGACAACTCTTGTATTGGAGTTCTAACATGTTTTGAATTTTAAATTGATATTCCGGTCAAAGACTCAGCACTTTTTGATATTAACTGTTAATCTCTAAACATGTTTTGAACTCAATTTTTAAAGAGATTTTTGTTGTCTTTTTGTGACTATATTTCATAATTTATTCATTTTTCAGTCATAGTGTATATGAAAACTAAAATTATTCATTCATTAGTTGAGATGAGAACAGATTTGAACTTCAATTTTGTCTTTTAGTGGATAAGTAGAAGAAGATAGCATTGAAGAAGAGGGAGAGCGGAACCGCCTATAAATAGTGATGCGTTTAATAAACGCCTAATTGAATGAAAGCCGAGTAATAAAGAGAAAAAGTAGGCGTCGCTTATGAATCGCATTGAATAATATCCAGCAGTAAATAAATTTTAACATTCAATGAGTGCTGTGTTTCTCCCAATGCCTATGGATTTAAAGCTCTGGTAAATGCATGTATTGATGCGGAACTCTATGAATGAGACAACAACTCAACATTGAATTTAACTGTCGATCCATTGAATGGCAATCAATACATGAGACCAAAAACAATGTTTTATATGTTATTTGCTGTGAATTATCCAAATCTATAGACAAAAAGCCGACAAATAATATCTTAAACTAAAAGCCGACTATTTTTAATCAATGACTCATTTATTTAAATGTGAGTCAGTATTACATAAATAGTTATTTTTAAATCACTTTTGGTTTTTTGTGAATGTTTTTTATGAACACAAATCTAATGCCGTTTTTTGTTTGATTTTTTAATATTTAAAGTATTGTTTTTTGCGATAATTTTTTAGTTTTTTAAAAACACATCAAATCATGTCTTAAGTGTTGAGACAAACATTTTGTTTTCAAACAATTTTATTCTTTGCGTTCAGATAATTGTTTTGCTATTATTTTGATAACATTTTTTGTTGGATCAATCATTTTATGTCCGCTTTTTGTTATTATTTGATACCATCTCTGATGAATCAATTTTTAATAATTGGTATTCAATTTCTTTGATAATTATAATATAAAAGTGGAAAATATGGGACTCAGTTCGTCGACAAACGCATCGCCAGTCCATCAACAGTCCACTCATAGACACAAATCTCTTAACAATCATCAGATCAATAGTGTTGTCACACATTCGGTGACATTGACTGATAAACACTCCACTCATGAGGTCGACAATCAAATGCCTGATTCTAATGAACTCGAAAGACGTTTCACCAAAGGTTTGGCTCTTTTTTTGTTTTTCTGTTGAGTTTAAAATAATTTATTGATTTTATTTTAGTGTTGGCGTCAATGGATTTACCACCAGATAAGGCAAAACTTCTTCGCGGATATGACATCGAAAGGAAGTGGGAAATGATTAGAGATCAGGAAAAAGTGACCGCAAAAGAGTCGCCGGAGTTTTATCTGAGAAAATTGACCACTTATTTAGACCCGAAGGCCAGCAAAAGTACGAAAAAGTTGAGACAATTAGGGGGTTCGACATCTACTCAAGTGCTCAGAGATCTTGAGATCTCTTTGCGAACCAATAATATCGAATGGGTTCGAGAATTCCTGTCCGAAGCAAACAGTGGTTTAGATATTCTTATAGAGTATCTGACATTCCGTTTGGTTACTCAACAACAACAACAACAGCTCAAAGAACAGAACCTTCAAAATGGAAGTGCAGACAATCTCAACGGCAGTCAGGATATCAACACAACTACCAGTTTATTGAGGTTTGAGTTCAGTACCAGATTTTTATTATACTTTGGGTTTATTTTCAGTTTTTTATTTGATTTGTTTTTATTAGTTTTTATATACATTTATCTTATCTTTAATTGTCTTTTCGATTGCATATAATTTCCATCAAAAATAAGGAAATTCACTGAAATAAACAGTAAATCCTTTTCCACTGAAATATTTAAGAGAAAAATATTATTCATTTAATTAATTAAATTAATTTATTAATCGGTATTTGATATTCAAAGTACACATAATTTCGTAGAAATTATTACAAATATTTTTGTGTTCAAAACATTTGGTTATTTGATATTAAAATTCCTGTGCCTTAGGTTTTGATTTGAAGAAAACTTCATTTATATTTTCAAAAGTAATTTAATCTTTAGTTTAATTTAGTTTCAGATAAATTAAAACCAAAAAAAGTTATGTAAATATTAGCAAAAAAAGAGTTTTTCTTTGAATATGAAATTTATTCAACTCTTATATAATAATTTTTTTGTTTTTAATGATTTGATTTTGAAACTCATAGTTATGTGTGTCTCACAAATCGTTTTTTTGAGGAATAATTTTCGAATTATAATAATTTCTTAATAAAAGAGTTACTAAATCTAACTCTACCTCAAAATTAGACGTCCTCTAAGTTTTCTAAGCACTTATTATTTGAATTGAATTTAAAATTACTTTAAAATAAAAAGATTTATATAAATAAGAAATTATTTAAAGAATACTTTAATTCAATTCTTTTGGTTGGATTTGATTTTCTAATGAGTTTTTGTCAATTTTTTTATTGTATTGAATTGAGTTCAATGTTATATTAAAGCCCTCTTTATTGGCAGTCTTTTATAAAGATTTCAAATTTACTTTTTTAGGTTAAATGTGTTTTTAAATTCCAAACCTCTTTTCACTCTTCAAACAAATAATATCTAGTCTTCAAAATTATAGTTAAAACTGAAATTAGTTTTTTCCAGTTTTGAAATTCAATTTACAAATGAAATAATCAGTGAATATAATTGAGGAACAAAAGTGAAACCCAGAATTAATTTCATATTTTTCGTGTCCCGGTTTTGCAGAACACACACCACAAGTGTTTGAATTATGGAAAGCCTAAAATTAGTCACACATTTGCTATTCATTAGTCTTTGTTAATATTTTCTGACGTCGATCTTTGATAATGTCTTTCAATTTTTTGTTTTTTTACTCTTTATCTTGAATTTCAATAATTATCTTTCGATAAATTGTATGTTATGGTTATGTTTCCTGTTTTTCAAATGGAAATCCCTTTTTCACAATCGAGTTCTGCATTGGGAGAGGAAATTCTCCTTAAATATAATAATTTTGGTTACAATTCATTGCACTTTTATCTGATAATTAAATAATTAGTCCATTGTTTACATAATAATTGTATTTCAAACGAAATTATAATAACTATCATTTGATTCGAGAATTTCATTGAAAAAATATCAAAATATTTTTCAGACATCTGTATAGCAATGAAACAAACGGTTAAAGTAATAAAATGTTGTTTATTAACAGATCCTGTGATTAGTTAATAACAGATTAGATATTAATTACTTAATAAATACTTTACTTTTTAGTCTGATTTCCAAACTATTCATTATATTTCTGATTAGATATTTAATTGACAACACATTCGTTATTTTTTGTTTATTTTTATAATATTAACTTATTTTTTGGCTCTAAACGGATATGAGATTAAATTTTTTGATTGATTTATGAGAAAATATGGATAAATTTTCCTAAATTTCTTTGACTCATATCTCTGTCATTCAAAGTAGGCGTTTGAAGAGCTCTGAAGGAATTCAAACAAAATAATGATTGCATTCAATAATAAATATTTAAATTTTATTTAAAATTTACAAAACTTTGTTTATTTATATATTTTATATATTGCTCTCTCAGTTGGGAATGATTTGAGTCAATTTTATTCCTGTTTATTGCTATTGTTATTTCGTATTATTTATTCCTCGATTAGTCTATATTATTATTATTACTTTCATTGTCATTATGTCTGAGGACAGGTATAACTGGCTTTCACTCCTTTCGTTCGATTGCGTGTTTAGGTCTTAGTTCTGTTAGAGGAAAGTATTCCTCGAAATTCAAATTTAATGACTCCCTATTCGTCATAATTTGTCTGAAATTTAATGAAAGACATAATGACAGAGACGTCGAAATTCAATGAAAACCCGATCCACTCCCGACTTATTCATACAGAGAATTGATTTTTGTGTTACAAGTTTTCACATTCCTTTCCAATGATTAATACCTTTTGTTGTGTTTGAGTGTTTGCCTGTTCTCTGAAGAGTCAAACATTTGTTCTGTCCATAAGGCTTACAGTTTTGAAATCTTAAGTTTTCCCTAATATTTGCATAATATTTGTTAACTTTTATGAATTTTTGTGTTTAATAAAAGTTTTTCTGATTTACGATTAATGGAATTTCGTTCATAACTCAAATACAAATTAATGTTTAAATGCTTTTTATCTAATTAACAAAAAAAGCAAATAATTTATTTGAAATTTGACGTAAAATTTTGAGGTAAAGATATTTAGATTTGGTATTATATTTAATCCTAACAACTTCTATGACAATCTAATCATTAAAACATTAATAATTCATCGATTTATTCAATTTTGTTGAGCAAAGAAAGAATTAATTTTTGTATTCAAGTCATGAATTTGAATAAATTCTCGTTAATGTTCTCATGATTTTAATCAATTTATTTGAGGTTTTCTCTCAATATTCAATGCAAATATTGATTAAAATTCCAGTTTTATGACTATTTTACTCTTTTTATGCCATAATTTGCTTATAGTTTTGTCTTTTTTTGTTTCATTTATCGTTAAATATTAATTGAAAACTATTTGGAAACAACTTTTAATGTTTTGAAAAAAGACCAAAAACTTAATTAAAATTTGAAATAATATTAGTTTTAAATATTGAAAAACAAGATTCAGATTACAAATCAAATTTCAATTAATCACTTGTTTTTTGTAAGAAAAACTCTTCCAAATTATCTGATTATCTCTACTTATAATCGATTACTGCAATTGAAGTGACAAATGATTGAATGCTTTGATTGCAATCTAATGTCAAATCTGTTTAATTTTGATTAGACGTCCGTCACTACTGTTCTCCCGCCAGCACTCGACTAAACTAAAGTTAGGCCAAGTGGGAGATGACGTTCACGTGTGTATTATGTGTATGCGGGCCATTATGAACAATAAGTTTGGCTTTAATCTGGTTATGGAACACAACTCTGCAATCAATTGTATCGCTCTAAGTCTTAATCATCAAAGTCTTCGCACAAAATCACTAGTTTTGGAACTGTTGGCCGCCATCTGTCTGGTGAAAGGCGGACACCAAATAATTTTGAACGCATTCGACAATTTCAAAGACGTTTGTAATGAGAAGAATCGGTTCCAAACACTTATGCATTATTTTATGAATTACGACAACTTTAATATCGATTTTATGGTCGCGTGTATGCAATTCATTAATATTATCGTCCATTCCGTCGAAGACATGAACTTCAGAGTACACCTCCAGTACGAGTTCACTCAATTAGGTTTAGATGACTATCTCGAGAACAAACTGCGTAACACAGAGTCAGAGGACCTTCAGGTCCAGATCCAGGCATATCTGGACAATGTGTTCGATGTCGGAGCTCTTATGGAAGACGCAGAACAAAAGAACGCCGCACTCGAAGAATGTCAACAAATGGCTCAACAGTTATCTCACGCACACGAAGTCCAAAACGATTGGGAGAATAGGTTTGAAGAACTCGAACGCACTCTTCAAGAGGTCTATCAGGAAAAGAATGAACTCTTGTCTGAGAAACATAGACTCGAAGAAGAGTTGAATAGTATTAAGAGAACAGTCAGTGCCAGAGAAGAAGAATCTCGAAGACGACAATCACTTCTTGAGTCAAAAATACAAGAATTATCACAAAATTCTGGTCCAGTCTTAACCAATGGCCCGAATCAGACACAATCCACAATAAAGTCAATCACAAGCACAGCCACTTCTCCCATATCACCTCCTCCACCGCCTCCTCCTCCACCTCCTGTGCCCGCTGCAGTTCTGCCTCCTCCTCCGCCGCCCCCACCACCAATTGGTGCGATGCCTCCACCACCACCTCCTCCGCCAATAGGAGGTCCTGTCGGTGGTCACGATATGTTAACACTTAAGAAGACATATAATACGAAATACAAATTACCGACATTTAATTGGGTGCCATTAAAGCCAAATCAAGTGAAGGGAACCATATTTAATGAGTTCCATAATGAGGACAAAATCCTAAAAGGAGTCAATTTCGATGACTTTGAAGAACAGTTTAAATTAGGGACAAAACCAGAGCTAATGCGCAAGAATTCAATGTCTACACTGAATGCCAGCAAAAGATTTAAATTACCGGAAAAGGTATCACTTTTAGAGCACAACCGGTTACGAAATATGGCTATTTCTATGAGAAAAATGGATATCGACACCGATTCAGTGGTTCGGGCCATCAATTCGTTTGACACAAACACTTTGACCGCCGATTATCTCGAAGTTCTGTTACGAATGATTCCAAACGGCGATGAAGTGAAAGCGTATCGGGACTACGAGAGGTCAGGGCGTTCATTGGATGAGATGAACGATGTCGACAAATTCCTGTTCCATATCTCCAAAATCGAAAGAATCGAACAAAAGTTGAAAATAATGTTTTATATGACAACATTAGTACAGCCCAACCAAAAGCCAGCGGACAGTGTTATCGGTCAGTGCCGGTCCCGAATCGCAACCATTACCGAAGCCTCTCGAATGTTAAGGAAATCGCAAGGAATCCGAACTATTCTCGAATACGTTCTCGTTTTCGGTAATTATCTGAACTGTTCTACGCGTACGATAGCGACGGCGCCCGCCTATGGCTTTAAACTGTCGACTCTCGACCTAATCAGTGAAACCAAGTCAAGTGTCGACCGCTCCCGATCTCTATTGCATTATGTCGTCGACACTATTCTTAAAAACTTTGAAAATAGTGAGTCCCGTCCTGTGCGCAATGCTTTTATCACATTAGCGGGTAAAGCGTCTGGTCATCCATCAGGAATGGACACTCTCGACAATATTAAAATGCCATTTGATTTGGAAAAACTATTGAGTGCTGTGGAGAGGGCGACAGTGGTCTCAATGGAGACGTGTGTTCTCGAAGTGATTGATTTAGAAAAGGGAATGGAATTATGCAAACAAGAGCTCCAATTAAGGAACACAAGCGGTTTGGCTAACAATCAGGCGACTCAACACTTGAGACAATTCATATCAAATAAGTCACCAGAACTACAAGCGCTCAGAGAAGATCTAAAGAGAGCACAGCATGAATATAATGAATGCGTCGAGTATTTCGGCGAAAGCACTAAACTTATGGAGTCTTCTAATCAATTGTTTGGAGCGTTCACTAGATTTTTGAAAAATTTCAAACAGTGTCAGAGCGATAACTATACCTCTCAAAGGAAGAGGTTTGAGGAGGAGCTCAGACAACAAATTTTAGAGAAACAACAAAAATCACCGGAAAAAGAGTCTACAAATGAGGTTAAAGTTAGAGAAAAGCGTTTACTAAAACAGGACGAGGTCTACAACGGAGCGCTCGAAGACATACTTCTCGGTATGAACTCATTGGTCATACATTTGTTTTTAATTGAAATACTCTTTCGATTAATTTTTAAAATTTTCATATAAATTGTTTCAATCAATTAATTTTGTTTATTCTGATGTCAGGTCTGAAGAACGAGCCCTACAGGAGGGCAGACGCCGTCCGCAGGAGTCAACGCAGGAAACAGGAAAACGTTAGACTTTCATCAACTGAATTGATGGATATGTAGAGTAGAATAGGATTTAATTAATTATTTATTTTTTTAAATTATATCAAAATTTAAGTGATTTTTATTCAAATGAAGTTTTCTTTAAAACTTTAAATTCAAAGTTTGGGTCAAAACTAATCATAATTTATATACAAAACAATAAAACTCAATATTTTTCTATTAATTCATTCCTATTATTAATATATTAGAGTTTTGTTTGAATTTGTTTGAACTCAAATCAGATTTTATAACATAATATAAGTCTTCCCATTATTTCCGAACATTTAAACCTAAAAAATGTCAAATGATTTATAGAAAAGTATTGAGTTTTAAGAATATATTATATTTGATATAATAATTTGCCAAAACATGACATTATTTATTCATTTCATTCGCAATTCAAATGCAAACCATAGTCACAAACACAGAAGTACTGCATATAATTAATTTACTGATCATTTTATAGACCAATAAATCTATTGATTTATATAATTGATTGTAAAGACATTTATCGTCAGAAAAATCAACAAAAATCTGTATTTTAATTATATTAACGAAAGAATGCATTTTTATATTTTAATTTACAAATCAAATGCTTTTTTCTAATAAATTATTTATTTGTCTATTAATTCAATTTCTATATTAAAAGAGAAATTTTAAATGAAATAATAAAAAGATGTGTTTCTATAGTAACTGTCGATTCAATTATTACTGAATACAGAATAACAAAAGTTGTCTTTCAGTGGAGTAGTACTACAAATGGCAAACAAATTAAATCGAATCGATTACACTCAGTCAGGACTGACATCAAAAAACTGTTTTAAACTTATTAAACAAGGAATTCCTAACACTGGCGGCGGAACAGTTGCAGCAGTGGTTGGCGACCAATCGGGTTCTGTTCACTGTTTCACTCTTAGGGCTGACTCAACAAATATCGACACTGTTTTCAAGACACTTCCCGGTATCCAAATCATTGATTCTTTGGTTAATTGATTATATTTTCTGATGTAAATCAGGTCCGAACGCAAAGATCAGTTGTATTGAAGTGATAAATAGCGCTAATACTGGCGGTTCCCCTAAAATTTTGGTAGCTTTAGGTTCAGCTATAATCAGGGGCTACACAAAGAAAGGCAAACAGTTTTTTGGACTCGAATTAAATAATTTGACGGAACCCATAAAAAACTTTAAGATGCGATGGCCTAACGAACTGTTCATTAGTGGACACTATATCTATAATAACTATTTGATAAATGAGACCAACAATAAATCGGGTGCTTCTGTTCAAAGCAAAAATTATTACGTCTGTCCCGAAAAGATTATTGAATTGGTTCTGATTGAAGACAAACAAAACAGAAGGACCGGTAAGAACTGTTTGAGAAAATGTTTTGCTAATTGAACGCCAACTTCACTACAGTACCTGTGCTGGCCTGTCAGGACAGAGTTCTCAGAATAATTAAGGACTCTTCGTGTCAATACGAGATAGAAATATCTGGTATTCCCAATGCCTTACTTTGGATGAACTATTCTTCTGATGGAACCAACGAAATACTTGTCTATTACGGAACACTCGATGGAAAGGTAGCACTGGTTTCTATTGATTTTACTAAAAAGCCTTTGGAACCATTACATAAATGGGAAATCCCTGAAAAGGGATCAAAATCTTCAGTCACTTGTTTAGCGATCTCAGAATCTGTAGCAGAGCTTTATATCGGAAGATCTGACGGAGGGGTTGAGGTTTGAGATCATTTGATTTCTTTGGTTTTTTAAATGTCTCAACAAATGTTTAAAACTTTAGATTTGGTCCTTCACTGAGACTTTGAATGATAGGGGAGAAGAGATGATCGATTTAAGTCTGGCCCCAATACTCAGAGATCAGCATAACTGCGGAGAAAGTTTAACCTCACTTTTGGTCTGCAATAATGGAAATCTTATTCTGGGCTCAACTTTTACGGGTGTTATCTTTGGACTGACCAGAAATGAAATGATTGACCAAAAACTGAATCCCAATTATTTGTTGATCAGTAGAGACACTGCACTCAAAATAGAAACCCTTAGAGAAGAGTGCGAAAAATTGGAACTCAAATTGGCTCAGGAAAGGGAACGGTATCAAGAATTAACATCAAAAGGACCGTCAGATGATAACGACGATATGTCAGTGTCAGCACTGCCTTATTTTGCGGTAAACGACTCGTTTATTCTTCTGGAAGGTATTCATTGATGTTATCCCATATTTATTATTATATTTTATTAAAATGTTTTTAATTATATTCTTCAGACGCATCCTATTTATTGACACTCGAAGTTGAGATCTCAATCGATGCGGTCATCATTCAGAGCGATATACCATTAGATTTGATTGATTGCGAACGAAATTCAGCGGTCATTAGCTTTAATGACAACTCTTCGCCTCAGATTTTGGTTACTTTTCGATGTCAGGCAAACACTACAAGACTTGAAATTAAGATCAGATCCATTGAAGGTATTCTTTGAAATGTTTTTAAATTAAATTGTATTAAATATGTATTTGAAGGTCAGTACGGTTTACTTCGAGCGTATATAATGACGAGAGTGTCTCCAAAATGCGCTCAAATGAAAACTTATGCCATAAAACCGCTTTCATTACATAAACGGTGTTATACTTCAATCGACAAACAATTCTTGAATAAACTGACGATTAGTGGGATTTTCAGTCTCAATGAGTCCCACACTTGGCTTCAACTCTGTATACCAGAAATTCCGGAGAAAATAACGACAACTTCTTTACAAATCGTCTATAACTTTGTCTCTACTTTTACTCAAACAATTCTGATCTGCAGTTGTGGTAAAGGAGTGATGACTTTCCAATCAGACAATATCTCAACCATTTCTATAATCAAAGATTTTGTCACTCGAGAGGCGACCAAAAAGTCTACGCCCATTGAAATGGCATTCGATATAAATGACTCCAGTGTTGGACAAACACTTAAAAAGCTTTACCCGAAACTCAAAAATCTGATAAATATTAGACACAATAAGGAACTGACGGAAGCGGTCACTGAGTTGAGTGTTAGTGACCCCCAAATAGCTGCAGAAATGATGACTAAACTAATGACTGACTGCAACACAGAATCCATTGAAATAAATTTGGAGCGAATTTACGGAATTATTATGGATTTGTATATCGATTATCAGAAATTGAAGGGCGGATCGCGTTCTGTGCTCTCAGGTATTAAATCTCGAATCGCAGAACTGGTCAACACTATTGAGATCTACGCCACCGATGAATACGACGAAGACTTGTTTGTCGATAAACTCAACCAATTCTGGGGATTACAGACATTTGTATAACATTTCTATTTCGATATCAAATGTGTTTTCAAAACAATAAATATTATATTAAATTCAATTTAAAAATTAGGTTTTATTCAAATGATTATTGTTTTAATAAATTTAAAATCCATTTCCCTATTAAAGCATTTTACAAACTATAAGCAAATCTATAAACTAAGACTTAATGTCGGAATCATCAAAAAAGTAGATCACTTTCAACAGGCCTTTAGAAAACGAAATGATAGCCATTTATGGGTTCAATCGTTGCGATGAAAACGAAATCTCAACAGTTCTCCACTCATTCGAAGTCGAAACCGAAGACTTTTGGCCGAATGTTATATATTTGATAACAATCTGTTGTTTATTCAAAATAAGTGTATTTTTAATTTTAATTCTTAAAACTAACACAAGTTTTATGATAACAGAATTTAAACAAACAGAATATTAATGAAAATGAGAGCATAGATAAAGTTAACACTATTTCAATTATCAAGTCCATTTTATAGACTATTTAATAGATGAAATAAAAATTATGATACATTTTTAGAAAAAAAATTCACAAATCCTGCCCTAGAAGTTAAGTTTGAATTTTGGTCTTGCCCATAAGCCTCAAAAAAGTTGCACTCAAAAAGACTCTTGCCATTTTAATAAATTAAATAGGTGTCATTTAATCATTGAATATTCGGATTAATAGTTTATCTTTTTTGTTATTAAAACAAATTGAAATTGACTTGCTCAAGCAAAAATAATCATCGACTGATTCTATAAATTAATATCAAAAGTTATCACTTATATACTCGACATGTTTATACTATAGTTAAAAAAGTACCCATCACAAATTGTTTGTATTGAAATTTGAATCCATCTCAGAGACAATATTCAATAAAATCATTACTCAAACGTATTTTTCACAGATTAAATCTAAACCAATATAATACCATTTATTAATATATTCTAATAATTTATTCAGTCATTTACCGCAAATATTATTTAAAAATTATTAATTAATTGTAATCAGAATTTTATCTAGATAATCTAGTTTAACTTGATGCAATTCTATTGATTATATTATTTATGAATTTAATTTGTGTGCCCTCTTTTGTGTCATATAACTGATCGTATAATCCTAAGAAGTCCCAACAGGAAGGACTGTTTATGAATTTCTCATTTGTGACAATAGTACGAGGAATGAGGTCCGGATATGTTTGAGGAAATACCACTATTATATTGTTAGAGTCGGCCCATCGATCGTAACCGGTTTTGTTGACGAAACTTAAACGGATAAAAAAATAAGACATAAAACATCCGTGAAATGCAATATGAAGTCTGCATTTTTGCTGATCAGAACACGCTCTGGGAATGTATGCAAAACCACTACTGTCTAAACCGTATTGCTTTGGATTCTCTATAAACTCTGCCTGATCAAATTTTATAAAAGAGCCAGTTCCATTATCTTTTGAAACTCTTGCCTTGAGGTCATCATAGATCTGATTGAGTATAGCGCCGGCCCCATCATATCCACAATTACCAATACAGGTTCCTCTATAATTGTAGCAAGTTTCTTTTCCATTTGCGTCGTTATCTGTTGGAAATAAGTGCTGAAACTTTTTAGACACGAATTTAACGTTTTGTTTGGGAATATACTGTCCTTCAGTTACATAATATTTATATAACTGAGTCATTGGTTTATCGCCGACGATATTGTCTAAAGTTTCACCTAGTAGAAAAACTCTGTGATTTCTCATATTTAATGTATCGTCGATTAAACTTCCGCTCCATTTATTGGTCTGAGATATTGATTCCAAAACAGAAGGAGTTTTATTAACAGCACATAAAAACAAAGACTTGACGTGTCGTAAACAATCGTAATGTCCGCCAGCAATAACACCGACCCCTTTGAATATAGAGGAATGCGCTACTTGTAGTTGAACAGTGAAATATCCACCCGAGGAATGACCAGAAATAGACGTCTCGTTTATGTTTACATTGAATTTTGGTAAAGACTGAGAAATTTATTAGAATTTTGTTAAACATTGAAAAAGTGTTGTTTACCACAGTTTCCATACAAATAAACTGTTTGTGAAGAGTCATAATTAAAACTATTTTTATTAGTCCATTCATTTTTTCATGTCAATTAAACTAGCTAAAATTTAATGCGTTACCAAGCTTTTAGTTTAATCGTTAACTTTTAATCGATAACTTAATTATAAATCTGGAAACACATTCAAACAGATGTCGAAATTATCGGATACTAAATCTATACTAAAACTAAGCCTATATTTAACTTAGGGATACGCAAGTGAGCACTCGCTCTCCTCCTTTAACAGCTTTAAAACAATATTAATTAATTATTTGTAAATTTCAGTAAATAATTGAGATTTTATTCATTAATAATTAACACAATTTTTATATTTCAAAAATATCTCAAATGTGAACACAAAATGAAATAATTAAATAAATTTCGATTTAATTTTAATTTAAATTTGAGGAAAAATAGTGAACCAGTTTTGGTCTTTTGTCGTATTTATGTTTAAGGCATTCAATCGAAGCTTTATATTTGCCATATATAGTGGGAGAGGCCTTCTGTTCAAAAAGTCTTTGCCAATTGGGTCGTGAAAATAGTGACTCTCTTTGTAGCAGATCTTCGGGCGTTTGTTCGTCACTCAGTCGATAGCACTCCAAACCAATTCTAATCTTTTCGGTGACAAATGACTCATTAAAATACAAGTCCTGTTCTCCTAAACTGCAGTAATTTTTTGCATATATTTTTCTGTAGCCATCCTCTGCCTGACTGTCCTCTATTCCGATCCAGTAATTGGCATAATATTTGGAAAGAGATAATTGAATCCTATTGTGAGGCTTAATGTCAAATAATAAACGATTGATCTTTGATGGCATCCGAAGATCCAAATTATAAGAAGTGAATTCCATTTGATTGTCGTTTACATGCATTTTATTCTTACAATTAATGGTCTCGAACTCTGTCCCCACTTCACAACAAATCCTCTTATTTGGGACAAAATGTGCGTTCAATTCGAGTTCAACTTTGGTTTTAAACATTTTTGGTTCATATAAACCCATATTTTTAATGGTATTTAAGTCCGAAAGTGATATAAGACTGAAACGAACCGAATCTAAAACCATCTCTTGTGTGGACTCTTCATTTGAGACAATCTTATGCTTTTGGAACCATTTGTTGACGTATTTAAAGATTTTATATTCTAAAGAATAGAATGTGTCGCGACGTAACACATCCAGAAGAATATCTGCAGAAATGTTCTGATAATGGAAAGTATTGAACGCATAATCGATGTACTCATCAAAGAAGTTGAGACATAAATCATATAAAATGTTTAGATTATGGAGTTTTGCCATTTCAAGCACTTCCCAAACTGTGGTACCGTTAGTCAAATGACGGCCAGATTTAAACCATTTGTACTCAAAAATATCAATCAATTTCTCAGACAATTGTCTCTCAAATTCATTGAATTGGTATTTGTTTGCAGTGATTATAGATTCACACATTTCTTGAACTTTCAAAACAAGCCATTCCTCTGCAGTGATCTCTATATTATAGCTTAGCTTAAGAACAATCAAAAACGGTTTGATTAGTGTCTCCTTAAGTATTATCTCTTTATTCTTAGTTTCAATCATTTCTGAATCAAATAAAGCTCTGAAGTATTCACTCGAAGACATCAAAACTGATTTATGGACTGAAATGAAATAAATGACAAATTATTAAGAAATTGAAAAAATTGATTAAATGATAATAAATACCATTAAGTCTTTGGCTATCAATTATAATAAGAGTGTCACTATCTTCTGGTCTCGAAAGGAGTGACAATCTGTGGAACTGTTCCAATATCTTATCCATTATTAAAGAAAATACAAGAAATGCAATCAATTTATTACTTTAAAAATAGTAAACATTTGATTCAAAAGTTGAACAAAAAGTCAAATGTTTTGTGACGTAAAGCCATTCAAAGACTGAAATGATTTCAAACATTATTTGTTGTATTAATCGACAAATCATTTGATTCATTGTTTGCGTAAAAAACGTCACAAAAACATATGATTTTGCGTTTAAATCAATGTTTTTGTTTGGGTTTTAAACAAAATGTTTTCAAATTCACTCAAAAAAGTAATTCATTTTTGTCTTTGATTTTCAATTATTTACTTTTTGTCGACAAATACTTTAGATTTAATTTGTTTTTCAGTCGGATTCGGGTTCGGAATCATTTGATGAGATCGAAACCATCACCGAAAGGACTGACACTAAAGGATATGAACTCCTTTTAACAGATAAACTAAGAATGGGATCAATTGACAAATGGCTTATATTTAGTCTTTTGAAAGAACCGTTTATATCAAACATTCGGATCGCGTGTGTATTCGGGTGTTCGGGAAATGAGGCCATATTTGTCACCAAAGATGACGACGTAATGTCTTTGGGATCAAATTGTAGTCTTTGTCTCGGTTTAGGAGAGACTGTGGGCTCTCTGGAGCCGCGAAAAATTGAAATCTTGTCGAAGAAAGGTATCGTCAAATTCGCGTTCGGTTCGGGTCCTCATGTGGTCGCTATGACCGGTGCCGGAGAGGTCTGGACGTGGGGTCACAACACTTACCATCAGGTAATCAATTGATTCAATTCTTTGTTTCCTTAAAGTATTGTCCATTAAATATAAAGTTAGGGAACGGGTCGACAAACCCGGCCTCAACTCCTATTCAAATCACATCCAATTTGTTGGGCAAACGAGTCATAGATATCGCCTGTGGTTCGTATCACACATTAGTTCTTACGGATGACGGAGAGGTGTATGCCTGGGGTCAGAATAATTGCGGACAAATAGGCACCGGCTCTACAACTAATCAGGTCTTGAAATTGAAATTCAATTAAAGAACATTCCATTGAATTTCTATACCAATAGCCCACTCCAAGAAAGGTAACCCCAGGTATTGGGTCGCGAAGAGTAGAGGCAATCGCTTGCGGACAGATATCATCGATGGCTGTGTTGGATACGGGAGAGGTATTCAGTTGGGGCTATAATGGAAACGGACAGTTGGGTAACGGAACGAATGCAAATCAACCCAATCCTACAAAAGTCTCCGGTCTTAACGGTGTAGTCATTCAGAAAGTAGTTTGTGGTAACGCACACACACTTCTGCTATCAGACGACGGCTCTATATATGCGTTTGGAAGTAATAGTTATGGACAGTTGGGTACCGGTTCTAAAGCCAACCAAACCTCTCCCATCAAAGTTGCCGCCGATTCCGGAAGATTTGTTGACATCGCGGCCTCACATTATAATCATATATCTTCTGCCCTCTCACAGGACGGCAAGTGCTTTATGTGGGGTCAGTGCAGAGGACACTCCATTACGACACCAATTGGTAGTATATCACACTTTTGTGTCAAACAATTATTATATAATTTATTTATTAATTTATATTTTAATTAAATGAACAGAAACTCCATTCCAATCAATACATGATGTGTTCGCCAGTTTCGCGACACCTGCCGTCACATTCCGACCCTTAGAACTGAGCAAAAGTCCTGTTAATCGAGTGCTGAATAGTCTGTCCCAAGCGTTTGATGACGAGAAGACCAGTGATTTCAAGTTTATTGTTGAAGGAAAGGCTATTCACGTACACAAAGCCATACTTCGAGTCAGATGTGAGCACTTCCGGAGTATGTTTGGAACAAATTGGGACGAATCGGACAAATCTGAACTACAAATGACTCAATACTCATATCCTGTTTATTACGCATTCCTTCAATATCTCTATACGGATGAGGTCTCGATAGCACCGGAAGAGGGCATCGGTTTACTAGATTTGGCCAATTCTTACTGTGAAACAGATCTCAAAGAAAAATGCGAACGTCTTATACGGAACGGTATAACAATAGAGAACGTAGCGATGCTCTACTCCGCGGCCATCAAATTCGATGCCAAAGGACTGGAAGACTATTGTTTTCGGTTCGCTTTAGTCCACTTGACAGCAGTGGTACAGACAGAGGCGTTCAACAAATTGGATGAGTCAACACTTAAGAGTTTCATCACTAAGGCTGCGCTCAACGGAGCGTTTAGACACTAATTCTTCGATTATTACGAATATATTGCGAATTAAATCCAAATGTCTTAAGATTTTTATTATTTATTTATTTGAGTCATAAATTTTTATTCAATTGAGTTCTCAAATATTTATTAAATTTTTCGGTTTTTTATATTATTTATCTCTCTATCGTTGATATAAAAAGTCATTTATTGTATATTTTAATAATTTTAAATGAATTTCAATAAAACACACAATCAATGAGTTTAATGACATTAGTTTACCAAAAATTTAATCATTTTTAAACCTTTAGTCGACTAAAATATAAATAAAATCATTGTTTGTTTATAATTGAAAAACTTATCCAAATTTTCATTCATTACATTATTTGCTAATTGAGCGCTAAATTGTGTATTTGATAATTGACATTGGTAATTGACATTGGTTATATAATAGATCGTTCACTTTTGTTTGGCCACTGAATGCAAAAGTTTCAAAAAAAATCTTCAAAACTGTAAAAAAGTATTATTTTTGCCCTAAATTTGAATAGAACATAAATGTATGCAACCGTTTAGGACTTTCCTAGATACGTTTATAAGAAATTTCAATAAAGGTGAACATCGGTGAACAAACACACAATTGAAGCATAAGTTTGATCTAACACTTAGACCTATCAGTTTGAGTGCACAGACATTACAATAAAATATAAAAATAATTTATCGATTAATTAATTAATAATTAGTATAACTATTAATACAATTATTAGAATTCTTAATAAATTTAATGGTTTTGGTCTTTGAGATGAGTCACACCACTGATTGATTAAAAGGTTAATTGATTTCTTCCAAAATATTTGTGTTGAGGACTCACACCTTAGTTTTATAGCACTGGACAGACAGTCTCTAATTAGATTCAATGAAATACAGGCTTCGATACCGACTTCAAAGCGAAACATTTTGGGCACAATTAAAGGCCACTTAAGATAATCTTTCGGTGGAATAAAAATTTGATTGCAATTTACGGCTTTTCGCGTCTCTTCAATACAATATCCGCTTTCAATCAACTGTTTCATACCTGTCTTGTCATTAGCACAGAGTTGTTGACCGATCGCTGCAATGGTTGTAATAATTCTTTTGAGGTGAGAAAAGTTGACAGAAGACACGCATCGGTTTAAATAATTTTCATAACATTGTCTTAACTCAACTAAATTAGTGCAAAGATCATTCAAATCTCGCGGATCTTTTATTATTTCACCACTCCTTTGATTAAAGGGTGACATTTGAATCAAAGCCTCAATTGTCGAGAAATCTCTTTCAAGATATGTGTGAAGACAAGAATGCATCCCTTCATCAAATCGATGACAACTCTCAACAATTGATATAATTATCAATAATAAAATCCAAGCAATCGATTGATTAGTTATTTTAAAAATCATTTTTATGTTATAATATGACTCATATCGAGTGTGGAAGTCGTGCCAAAAGCTATTCCCAGAGCTAAACACTTGTCAAATGATATGATCTAAAATTCTTGTCTATAATTAGCAGTTAAACACTGACAGAATAAACACAAGTTATGTGTAATGACATCACTTCCATCCCAACAATTCTAATAGTGGAGTGACTTTCATATAAGTAAGCAAGCTCACTGCTCACTAATCAAGGTATAATTGGGAACATTTATTCAACAATTTATGTGATAAATAAATTAGAGTTGAGTTAAAAGAGAAAATTTTCATTTAATTTTTGATTTTAAAAATAAAATATTCCAATATTTGGATTAATATTTCATTTTTAGTGATTAACGTATTCTAAGTATTTATAAGATTGTTATCCAAAACTCCAAAACTCTTTTTAATAAAAATAAAACCCCATATTCTATGCTCTCCTTCGGTGGTAAACAAGATATGATTATTATATGAATAACTCAAATCCAGGCCTTATTCCTGATGTCAACAATTTTGTCAAAAGACTACAATCTTATAAAATACTAGAAAACGGCAGTAATTATAAAACTGGATTACAATAGTATTATAAGTTATAACAACAAACTTTAATTAATACAAATATAAAGAATTGATTTCTTTAAATGACTCGTAAATTATTATTTTCAACAAAAGTTATATTCATTTAAAATAATTATAGTTTAAGACTTAAAACACTTGATTTTCAAAGAGCCCAATGAAATGATATTTCAAATTCAAAATAAATGTTTTAAATAGTTATTTGTTTTTAATAAGAGATCAAAATTATAGAATAAAATAATAGAAATATCGACGAATTATAGTCTATTAGTTTTTTGGAATCAATAATCGATTCTTTAGTGAAATCTGAAGAAATTTTGTGTTAGTTTTCAATAATTTAGTTATTTTTGGGGAAAATATTAATCAAACGGAAAACAATTTGACTGATTTGTGACATTTTTGGCTCTTTTTTCAGAATTTTCAGAAAGTCTGCGGAAAATTAAAAGAAAAAAACAAAAATAAATACAAATAACGAAACGATCGAATAATTAGCAGACTTTTGATTTTTGACTCGACTTTTAAATAAAATATAAAAACTAATTTTGAAACACTTTTGAAGTGCAAAAAACAATTATTATCTCAATTGGAGACCTCAGTCGTGGTTTCATTACCTAATTTTGCGCCCGAAGTCCACGACCAGGACTGACGATCGGCCGGAATACTGAAGTTCTTTAGATGGAGAGCATATATAAGGCTTTTGTCGCTATTGTAACGAAAGCCAGAGATCCGAATGACTGACACTTTTTGAATATCGAACTCCAGATTACAAAAACCCGATTGAGTTAAATACGAATCATTGCTTACAACAGTCCATTCGGCAGAAGACATATCGCGACTATAAGACGAACACAACTCTACTTTACATTCAGCGGCCAAACACTCGTCTGAGTGTTTACTTTTCTGGTTCTCCAGAATGAGCTCAAACTGAAGAGAATCCGTGAAAATCGGTTGCGACAAACGGATCATATAGTGATTGGTCTGATCTGATATAGAGATCGGTCTTTGGATCAGTTGTTGGAAATTACTTTCAAACGATTCTTTCAATCTTTTGGGAACCTTTTCCCACATATCATATGACACATAATCATCGAATTGAGTCAATGATCGGGAAAACCAGTCTTCAGACACATCAAAGATTTTTCCGTATGTATTGTTTAAGACTTCTTCTCCGAGAAATGCAGTGAATTTGTCGCCAAAGTATGGAGAATAGCACTGAACGCCTTTTTTGTGACATACATTCACTTCTGGAACAATACATGAGTTGATAGTCTTTAGCGGAGTTTTTGTGTATTCGTGTTCAACGGATCCGATAGATATCACTTTAGAGTTAAGATGACTGCCATGAAGTCGACGGTGAAGAAGAGATCTACGGCGCCAATTGGGGTCGGCTGGAAAGGCTGCTCTTGGCTGCGGTGGTTGTCGTAGTTGTGGCTGAGGAAAGCCAGCGTCGGCTGCAACCAATTCATCCATCGGATCAATACCCACATAATTTAGTTGCACTGAAGGAGGTCTACCCCTTACGCGCGCTCTTTCCCTTCGTCTAATTGGTAGAATGAGGGCAGCGTCTGCCTGTAACAGTTGCTGCTCCCGTTGTTGCTGTGCGGGTCCGGCCTCTGCTACCATATCTTCGACATCAATTGGCTGATCCGGTGCTTCAATATAGCACTCGACAACAATTCTAATACTTTCGGCGACAAATGGTTCAGAAAAGTATAAGTCCTGTTCTCCTAAACAACAACAGTCGTGATTGTAGTCCAAAATCTTTCGGAAGCCATTCTCTGCCTGACTGTCCGCTATTCCGATCCAATAATTGGCGTAAAATTTGACGAATGGGTCGATGGGCTGAATGTTAAACATTAAATGATTGATCTTCGATGGCATACGAAGCAGACAATTGACACAAATGACTACCATTTGTTCGTTCTTAAGATGTAACTCATTCTTACAATCAATGGTTCGGAAGATTTTTCCAGTTTCGTAACAAATCCTCTTATTTATGGCCAGATCTCCGTTGAGTTCATTTTTGGCCTTCGCTTCGATGACTTCGGGTTCATATAAACCGCTTTCCATAACTGCTTTCAAGTCTTGAAATGATATGAGATTCAAACGAACAGATTCTAAGAGCATCTCTTCTTCGATACACTTTTTATTTGAGACAATTTTGTGTTTTTGGATCCATTTGTCGACCAGTTTAAAGACCTTCATCTCTGAAGCACCGAATGTGTCGCGACGGACCACATCCAGAAGAATGTCTGCAGAAACAAATTGATAGTCGAATGTATTGAACGCATAATTAATGTTTTCATCGAAGAAATTAAGGCATAACTCGAATAAAATCATCAGATTATGGAGTTTTGCCATTTCAAGCACTTCCCAAACTGTGGTATTATCTGTTGTCAATTGATCTCCAGATTCAGACAATTTATACTCAAATATATCAATCAATTTCTTAGACAATTGTCTCTCGGATTCAATGAACTGATATTTGTTTGCAGTGACTATCGATTCACAAAACTCTTGTATTTTCAAATCAATCCATTCCTCTGGAGTTAACCCAATATTATAGCTCAGCTTAAGAACAATCAAAAACGGTTTGATTAGTGTCTCCTTAAGTATAATCTCTTTGTTTTTGGTTTCAATCATTTCTGAATTGAATAAAGCGCTGAAGTATTCACTCGAAGACATCAAAACTGATTTATGGACTGAAATAAATGACAACATTTTTAATAATTGATTAAATAAATGACAATTCATTAAAATACCGTTAAGTCTTTGGTCGCCGATTATAATAACAAAGTCACTGACTTCGGCTCTTGAGAAGAGTGACTTCTTATGCAATATCTGATCCATTATTAGAGATAATAGTTTTAATAAATTGGTTAAAACAAGTGATAAATTAAATGCAATGCAATAAAACTGTTGATAATTTTGATGCGAAAAAATAAGAGTTATTTATTTATTGAATTATCAAACAATTGGGTCAATTCACGCATTTTAATGCCACGATTACATTGAATTTATGAAATAATTATCTCTTTATTATGAAATAAGATATTATTTGATTAAAATATTTATATTTCTTGTAAACAACTTATGTTTCAATGAAATTATTTTTATTTTCGATGACTTCTTGTTTTCATTTATAAAATGTTTGTTTTTCTTTCACATCGAAAATGTCTTTTATTTTATTCAACAAATTTTTATTGAATTGTATTAACATTTCAATGAAAGGGGAATCAAATTATTATATTTTGGTTACGTTTAGTATACGGCAATCAAAGGCCATATTTCTTATCGATTCGATTGCCATCTATTTATCAAAACATTTAATATTTTTATAAAATATTTTGAATAAACTTCGGATTCATTTGATTATTGATTAAATTACAGAATACATTAGTAGTGTTGAAACCGATGGCACCACCACTTGTTGTGTACGAGTTTTAAGACATATATGGTGTCATCTGTTTGGCTCTTTTCGATGGATCACATTTAGAGACATTGAAAGAAGTGAATAACAGTTTGTCTGTTAGTGACGGACACTTTGAACTCCATTTGATCCGAACAAAAGGTTATTCACAAAAATATACTCAAACACTAAATTCTGTAAAAAAGAGTTATAAAAAGATAGAAAACTAACGAAAAGCAAAGGTTTTAAAATATAATTAAAAATAAACTCATTCTTTTCAACTTTTTTTTATTCTGTTCCCATATTCGATGTTCCGTTACATTAAATATATGCAAAACAAAGTAATACTGATTTTCTAACTACAAATCAGAACACATTTACTATAAAATGTATTTAAGATATAATTTAATTGAAACACAATTGAGATAAAAGAGTAAATTATAAGTTATAACAAAAGAGTTAAACAAAAACAGAATAATTAATGAGTAATGAAAATATAATTTTGCACTCAATTTGATTAGAGAAGTGTTTTGTATATAAATTATTGTCTTTTCTTATTAAACAATTCGTCAAATTTGTTACCAAATAAATGAAATATCAATTGAATTAAATCTAAGAAATGACAATATTTTATAAGAGAATCGTTTTGTTTAACTAATGAGTCGTATAGTAATGACTTGACTTTCAGTACAAAACTAGTGGTTTAAACGAACACTTATTTTAAGAGAATTTCATATTTTCAGTCATGACTTCCAACTGTTTCCTTAAATTTTCGATTTCCTTATCTTTTTGGGCACTAATTGTTCGCTCGAATTGCAGACTATTTTCCAATTCTTTGATTTTATTCTGTTTAGCGACCAATTCGTTGATTAATTGTTTGTTTTGGTCTTCGGTTTGTCTGATAAAAATCTGTTCTTCAGTTAAGAACAGCAGAGAATGTAATAAATCTGAAGCATTCGGTCGACAAATAGGGTTCGGATGAGTCAATCCGAGAATAATTTTGGCCACATTTGGACACGACTTGACCAGACTTTTTGGCAAAACTTGATTTTTAGTGATATTTGAAACACAGTTTGCTTTTTCCATTTCAGTCGAAAGCGGATAAAAGAGTTCAAACAAAATGATACCTAAACTGAATAAATCTGTTTTATTGTCGTAATCTTTGCGACTCTTCTGTTCCGGTGAAGCATATATTGAGGTACCGATGTTTCCCGTGTGGTTCAGATTGTTGTGACCATCGGTGGCAGTGGACGTGGAGGGAGTGGACTGTTTGAACATTGATATCACTTCGCTGTCAATAATACTGTTGTGAAGTGTAGCCAAACCAAAGTCTCCGATCTTTACTTTGGATCCGTCGATATTAAACAATATATTCTGTGGTTTGAGGTCTCTATGAATCAAATGTTGGGAATGAATATATTCAACGCCTTTCAACACTTGACGGAAGATATTCTTCGCTTCCTTTTGGTCTTCGCTGTCCATAAAATCAATAGCATTCGGAGAAATGGATTTGTTTTCTGGTTTTTGTTTTCTCTTATGTTCGCTAAATAAAGCAAAAATGCGATCATTACGAGTCCGGAGCCATGTTTTTAAGTTTTTGCCGCATAATTCCATTTGAATGTAGAGAACGGCACCAAAATTAGAACAGGCAAAGGGACAGTCATTTGCTTGAAAGTCATCTATTTTTATATCTGGAATATCTCTATTGTGATACTTCTGGAGTACAAAAGTGTCGCGATATTCGACCGCAGAATCGCTCTGAGACTGAGTAGAACTCATTGAAAACGTTTTCTTCCGTTTAACGATTGACTGTTTGATTGAAGACAAATCACTTAATGATAGCATTTTATACGTTTCCATCGACCCATTGCTATCACTACTATTTTCATCATCGGAACTGCTCTCTTCTTCCTCCTCTTCCTCTTCTTTAGTCTGGATTTCAATCTTTTGATTGCATTCAAGGGTTCCATTAATTTGAACATTTGATGACTCGATTCTGATTCCACTTTTGGACGACTCTTCAAAACGTATTGAAACATCATTTTCGGTGTCTTTGGAATACCTCTCAGAAGTGTTTAACATATCGTCCATTCCGTTAAGAAACTGATTGTTTTTGTTGATACCATTTGTGATACCATTGAGAGGAATGGATTGGTTGTGATGACACCAATTCTCAAGCCATGCAGTCTTATAGGCGACAACATTGGGATGAGAAGACAGGTTTGCATAGAGTTGTACTTCACGTATGATATTCTTGAATACAGAGTCATATTTATCGGTATATTTAAAGCGAATCATTTTAACCGCATATTCGCAGTCATCGAAACGATTTTTTGCTTTATTCACGACTCCGAACCCTATCATCAAAAAACATTTTCACATTAAAAGTATTTCAGTGAAAATTTATTTCAAATTAGAGTAATGACTGACCGCCGGTATCATCAATGAGTCCTAAGTCTTCGAAGTCGTCTCTATATCTGCTCTGATGGATCAGATGAGGAGAGTTATAGATTATTGTGTTTGGGATAGGATTACAAGAAGACAATAAAGAATTGAAGCGTTTGTCATGAGTTTTGATCTCAACTAACAGTTCATTGAATTTCTTGACAATAAATTCTCTGATGGGTTGAAGAGAACCACTTTTATAGGAACTACCGATTAGTTTCAAAGTATTCAAGTGTTCGCATAAACTCTCGAATAAAAGTTTTTGTTTTTGTCGATCGGTTTCATGAGAACAACAGAAGTTCCAAATCAGTGACTCAATCAATAGGAAAGTCGGCGCCTGTTTTCTCACTATTTGACTCTCACTCTCTTTCTTTTTGGAACTCTTCGGTGTCAGTCCCTCATTGTTTCTGTGGTTATCATTTGAGTGATAGTCACCATTTGAGAGGGTATTTCCATCGACTTCGTCCATACCTTCGCCGTCATCGAAGTCCAGAATTGGCTGTAAGTCTGGCATCGATTCAAAGATCAGATTATTGTCGAAAATTAAATTATTACTGATATTAAGATTATTATTGAGACGGAAATCAATCTTTCGGTCACTTGTTTTGTGATAATTAAGTGTTGGACTCATTCTCTCTCTTAAGAGGTCTTCACAATTGATTTCCAATCAAATTAAAAGCCAAACAAATATCAAGAATTCATTGTTTACTACATTTTGTTATTAAATATTGAATAAAATATTATTAATTTAAAGACAAAATTTAAGAAAAACCTAAAATAAAATTTAAAAATTGGTTAAAATTAAGATAAAAATTTGCAAATATTTTGTTCATTAAATACCAAAACGAATGTCAAACGATTTGCAACAAAAGTATTGTTTTTTGAAATTAAATAATATATAAATTAATTAATTGCTTGAATGAGACAACACTTGTATTGCAATTAATTATAAAATAATATTTGAATTAAACTTTAAATTAATTTTTAATAAAATCTGTTTTTTGTGTAAACAACTGGTAATCAAAGAACAGAATTCAAGATCTTATCAGCGATTTTTTAAATAAATTACGTCCACTTAATTGCATCAAGATTCTTGAGCAAGAATATTCTTGCAAGGAATTTATGATTTAAATTAATTAAAATCACCTAGTCTATATTTTATCAGTAGGATAAAAAAAGAATAAACCAATAATGATTCCGAAATGAATCGAAATTTTATTATAATAATTATAATGTATCAAGTAGATATTTTCTAATGCCAATTCTATTGTATTCGTTTTCTAATCAATTTAAAAATTACAGTTTTTGTAATTTAATTAAATATTTATTAAATTTATTAAATATTTTTAATCCGGGCAATATTAATTTTTCTAAAAATCAATTTCTAAAAAGTGATATTCCAAAATTTGAATTATGCCCAATTAATATTTATTAAGAACTTATTATGCAAATTTTAATTAAATTAAATTACATAAGCTGTGATTTTTAAATTTATCAATTATTGTAATCAATTTAAATAAACGAAGGGCAATTACATTGTATTAGAAAATATACTTGATGTAATATATTTGTGACAATTTTGAATTTAATATTTTTGAGAAGAAACATATTATAAGAAAAAACACTAATAATTAATATAAAAACTACAGTTTTTAAGCTGAATCTAAAAGTAGAAATCAAATGTTTTATTCAAAATAAAGTTAAAGGAGACCACATCAACAACACATAGATTAAGATTAGGTTAAATAGATTGACACTTTTAACAAGATAAACAATTTCAACAATTCTATAACAAATTCTATAGACTATAATATTAATTCGAATAACTATTAATAAAATTTAAGTAATAGATATAACAGTACATCAAATTAATAATTAAACCACGATACTCTTCGAATTTAAATAATTAAACAAATAACATTTGTGCAAGTTAAATTTTACTAGAATAAATTATACTAATCTAAAAGTATATTTTGGGTATCAATTAATCTATTTTTCTGTCAACAAATTTCATTGAATTAAACTCATTCTATTCAAAGCATTACTCAAAACGTTTACATCGTTTTTGATTTTAACCCCATATTTGTGTAATTTGTTCACTGAATCCAAGATATGAACCGAATCTGTGAACGAATCGTAATATAGTTCGTAACGACGCGAGAGCTTTGTGGACACGTATTCACTGAAATCAATTTGGATTTTTTTGTTCACTTATTTTCACTTTAAATTAATATTTTACCGAAACTTATCCTTTGCGTCGTCGAAACTTTCGGCCACATAATAGATATCCTGATATTCTACGTCCTGATAGGTCTGTATTGCAGTCTTTGCCGGTTCGAAAGGTCTCACCTCTGGTTTAGAAGATAATGAATGCTTGAGTTCCCCATAAGCTGATAGAAGTCCTGCGCCGTAAGCCTTGATTTCATTGCCTTCTTTGCAGAGACCGAACTCCACTGTAAACCAATACAACTGAAAGTGATATCAAATATAATTATAAGAATTAAATGATTTTGTGTTAATTACTGTCGAAATTTTTTCAATGTCCTCATCAGATGCTCCCAAAGAGGCCAAACCTATCTCTTGTGAGAACTGAGCAAATGCTATAACAAAATAATAGTTACTTTATTTTACTTTAAAACTAATATCTTAAATGACTGACTGGGATCCGCCAAAATGGGTACGTGTCCTATCAGTTCATGAATGCAATCACTGTTTTAAACATAAATTCATTGATTAAGACATTTAATGGTCGATTCATTTGATTTTACGGTTCGGGTGAGAAGTGTGGGTTCGATGAATGTCTTAAATATTGTGTGGTCTGAAAGACACGAAATGCAAGACTCGCTAAAAAGTCACGAGAAGTCAATAGACCCGCTGCCGGACGTAAAGTGAAACCAGTCCTTCCTTTTGAATAATATTAAACAATGAATTTATAATTGGCTTAAATTAATCAAAATTATTAACTTTTCAAGAAAATGGATATGTCTTGAAGTTGTGGTATATTATCGGTCGCATATCCGCACTCCTTCTCCAACAGACGAAAGACATCGACGTGTGTTTTACAGGCGTGAGTCGCAAACAGTCCAACTAATTCTTTATAAACCTCACCCCTTTTGGTTACAATTATATTAAATATTCAAATATCTCGTCATAAAAATAACTCGAAATTAAAAATTCAAATAAAATAAATGTATTCTAAAATTCTATTAAAGTATTCTTCCAATAAAGTTCAACATTTATTCTTGGTTTTTTTTATCTCAGCCGATGATTAATTTAAACAAAGGGGAAATATTTTAATTAATGATCTTGTTATAACTTTTTTCATTTTTTTAGAAGTTTATCAAAAAAAATAAGAAAATATTTAATTAATTGAACCAAAAATAAAATACAAATCAATATCAATACCAAGTTTTGATCTCATCCTCAGTATATGTGACTCTTGGAATGGGTTCTCCACTTGTTATTACAATTGATTGAAAAATTGAAAAATTATAGATTTAATAGAATAGATATTTAGTATGAAATTAGTAAAAAGATATACTATTTATAATTGAAAGCGATGTCAGCGATTTGTTTACGTCTTTCTCTGTAGACTTTATCTGAAAATCCCTTTCAATCGATTCAAATAAATTAATAGATGAATGAGAGCTCAAATATATTAGAAATTTAATTACCGGGTGATCGGTATCGAGCTCGGGCTCAAATTTAGCGATAATATGTGTGCAATAGTCGAGTTCACTTATATGTCGGGGAAACCACGGATCTAATAATTAATGAATCGTTAATTGGAGTGAGAAAAACAGCGAAAACATTAAGACTTAACCCTTAACACTGATGTGTTTCTCCCTGAGTAGAGTCACTTCAGCCAAATTGTTTTGACGCATAGATTTCATTAAATGCAATAAACCATTGCTTGAAATATTCAAACTCACGAATAAATCAAAGTTTTTCTTGTCTTCCAATGATTTTCTACTCTCCAAGTGTTCGATATTACCCTTACATGCCTTACATAAACATAAATCAACAGATTATTTGGTGTTTTATAAGTTAATCTCTTTAATACTTCAATGATTCGAATAATTTTAGCCAAACTGGCAAACCCTTCATCTCTAAGACTGATCAGAATATTTGATTCTTTTGGAATTAAAGCCTCGTCTTCTTTGAACTCATTCACAACAATCACCTGAAGACAAATGAACCCGCAATTCATTAACAAAATTTGAAAAAATATTGTAAATGACCTCTTCCTCAGACAAATCATAATCTTGTGATGCAGTCCTACTTTCTTGTAGCCAGCTCAATTTTGCCTCTCTGTTTTTGACAGTCTCAAATTTTGCATCTCCTACCAGTGATCTCCGTCGCGAAGGATAGCCGTGCTATTTGTTAAATCATATTTTTT